>AWOL01S0006996.1:31759-67671 GCA_000715115.1 Nicotiana otophora | reverse complement strand
GGGGTAAGGTCTGCGTACACACTACCCTCCCCAGACCCCATTAATGGGATTCTACTGGGTTGTTGTTGTTGTTGTTGTTTTTAGTAGCAATTAACATTTGGCCAAGCTTTTAAAAAATACTTCTAAATGTTAATTACTTTTTTCTACTTCTCAAAAACTACTCCTAATTCTATTCAAAAGTTTTTTATTCTAAAAGCTTGCCAAATATCTAAATTTTGAAAAATATTTTTGACCAAAAACAAACTTGGTCAAACAGTCTCTTAGTCCAAGAAAAGGGAAGCAACCGATGCCGGATATGTCATTGAACAGCAGGAGTCTTCCCTGAGCTTTTGCTTTTTTCTTTTCTTCGAGAATCTTCCTCCATGTTCGTAACCACAAAAAAAATGACGAAATAATAGTAGTAGTACATTTCGTTCAAACACTACCAAGAGAACATTTGCCTCACTGTTTCTGTACAAAAATCCCGCTTTATTCACAGCCAACTTTTCAACATGTCATTAGCTTGTTCTTTTATCAGTTATCACCCCCTTTAAAGTACTATTCCTTCTTCTTTAACTTTTGTAATTATTCTTTCTGGTCATGAGTAGTGAATCATCCAGAACAAGCCAAGAATCACCTTCCCCTTTTTATTAACTTCTTGAAACTAAACACCACTTCTCTAAATGGAAAAAAAAAACTAACCCCACCTCTCTTAAGTACATCACAGTTGTAATCCTACTTCATACCCTGAAGAATAACACCAAATTACCTTACACCAAACTCAAAATACCCATTCTTGCCATGGGTACATCCGAACCAGAGGACTCTATTCTGAAAATAAATAGCAGAGAATCCCCCAAAACACCTAAAGAAACTGAATTGTCCTTTTCTTCAAAACCCCATTTCAACAAGAATGACAGCAACAACAGTAATAAAGATTTAAACATAGTGAATGAGTCACCAGTTTCACAACATTCACCATTACACATTGCCCAGGAAGAAGCTTTACACTGCAGTTCCAGCTCTTCTTTAAGGAAAAAATCTAGTCTTTTGGTGAGTAGAACCAAATCAAGGCTATTGGACCCACACCCACCTGAACAAGATCAGAGGTCTCAGAATGTTGTAATGAAATCTGGAGCTTTATTAAGAGATAGTGAAATTGAAGAAGATGACGCTTTTTCAGATGAGGATTTGCCCGAGGAATACAAGAAACTGAAGTTCAGTCCATTAACTGTACTTCAGCTGGTGAGTTTGATTGTAATTATTGCAGCTTTAGTTTGTGGTGTTATATTTAAAGTATTGAGGGGAAAAAAGGGTTTTGGGCTTGAATTGTGGAAATGGGAAGTAATGATTTTGGTGTTGATTTGTGGAAGATTGGTTTCTGGTTGGGGGATAAGGTTAGTGGTTTTCTTGATTGAGTGTAACTTTTTGTTGAGGAAAAGGGTTTTGTATTTTGTGTATGGGTTGAGAAATTCAGTGCAGAACTGCATTTGGTTGAGTCTGGTTTTGATTGCTTGGCAATGTATTTTTGACAAGAAGGTTGATAAAATGACTGGTGGGAAGGTTCTACCATATGTGTCAAGTATTTGGGTTTGTCTTTTGGTTGGTGCATACATTTGGTTACTGAAAACACTTCTTGTGAAGGTGCTGGCTATGTCATTTCATGTTAGTACATTCTTTGACCGGATTCAAGAATCCTTGTTCAATCAATATGTGATTGAGACGTTGTCTGGGCCGCCGTTGGTTGAGATTGATCAGCAGGAGCAAGAGGAGGAAGAGAAGGTTATGGCTGAAGTGCAGAAACTTCAGAGTGCTGGGGCTACATTGCCTGCTGATCTAAAGGCGAGCATATTTGCAAAGAGACCGATTGGAACACCACGCAAGACTCCTACGTCTGCTACTCCGAGGAGTTCTGCATTTTCGAGGGTTATTTCTGAGAAGGTGAAAGAAGAGGAGGGAGGAATCACTATAGATCATTTGCATAGACTGAATCAGAAGAACATTTCTTCTTGGAATATGAAAAGGCTGATGAATATGGTTCGAAATGGTGTGCTGTCAACTTTGGATGAGAAGCTACCACAGTCGACTCATGAGGATGAATCGGCTATGCAGATCACTAGTGAAAAAAAGGCTAAAGCTGCAGCCAAGAAGATATTTAACAATGTGGCTAAGCCTGGCTCCAAGTAAGTTTTTTCCTTAAAAAGACAAGTTTAGTTTCCTTCACTTTAACTTACCTATATCTTCGGACTACTGATGCTAACAACAATTAGTTGTTGCCTTTAAATTCCTATGTTATCATAGCTCTGCAGTTGATATTTGATATCTCTGCTACTATTTCTGAAACTTATCGTTTGTTAGTAAAATACAATAGGATAATGTTAAGTGCCCGCTTCGGCGAAAGCTGGACAGAAGTTATAGCCCATAATTCTTTTATCTTCTTAGCTCTTGTGTTGTTCTATAATCTATTGTTTTCCAAGCTCATTGGTTTACTTAATCAGTGGTCTGTGACTATCATCAGGTTCATCTTTCTGGAGAACTTGTTGCGTTTTATGAGAGAAGGTGAGGCTGTGAAAACAATGCGCCTTATTGAAGGTGGAACTGAAACCAGCGGCATAAGTAAAGGGGCTTTAAAAAATTGGGTGGTGAGTATATACGGCCAATTTGCCTCTTCTTTCCTACATTCTGTACTCAGCTATTTGCTGATGCAGAATATGCAAATTATCCATGAATAGTCAACCTTTTTTCTTGGATAAATTAGTATGAACTCATCTTAAATTTGTAGCCAAAAAATGTTTTTGGTATTCATTTCAAATCATAGCTACAAAATGAAGAAAGATGATTAGTTTCAAGAAAACATTGTTTTTCCACTTTCACATTTTACTGATGGATATTGGCATGTGAAGTAAGAGTGTCCCAGCTATGAAAATATATGCTCTAGCTGAATGTAGCCCAACGAATTTTAACCAAAAGTGAATGAAAGACTTTGAAATATTGATATCCGATGAGAATGTGAGCTTTAATCGAAAACCTAGACTTGAGGTGGAATTTGGCCTTTCCTGCAATTTTTTATTCTTAGATAATCCTAAATTAGCACAAGATTGATAGGATTATAATGTTTTACTTTATATTTCCCTTCCAGGTTAATGCATTTAGAGAACGAAGGGCTCTTGCTCTGTCTTTGAATGACACTAAGACTGCTGTAAACAAACTTCATCAAATCTTGAACGTCCTTGTTGCAATTATCATATTGGTCATCTGGCTCCTTATTCTCAGAGTTGCCACTACACATTTCTTGGTCTTTTTGAGTTCCCAGATGCTTCTGGTAGTATTCATCTTCGGAAACTCAGCCAAGACGACATTCGAGGCGATTATCTTTTTATTTGTGATGCACCCATTTGATGTAGGCGATCGTGTTGAAGTTGATGGAGTTCAGGCAAGAAATTTTTCAAAGCGTATGTTTGATTGTGTTCTAATTTGTATGCTAAAGAATTTCTTTGATGCTTGTGTTTCAGTTGGTAGTTGAAGAGATGAATATACTGACAACAGTTTTCCTAAGATATGATAACCAGAAGATCATATATCCAAACAGTGTCCTATCGACAAAGCCCATAAGTAATTATTACCGTAGTCCAGACATGGGAGATTCAGTTGATTTCTGCATTCATATCTCAACTCCCATGGAAAAGATTGCTATGATGAAAGAGAGAATAACAAGGTATATCTACAGATATGTATGGAACTTCAAGCTATAGTGGTCTCACTTGCTTTTTAACTTAGCTAAGCATTAGAAAAACATGCTCATCATAATAGTGCGGAAAGGACTCTGATTCGTCCTATTCGTCCATAGAATTCTTACTCTTATAGGTGGATATATGAAATCCAAGATTGCTGTTATAACTAGTGATAATATAATTGGCTTGGCATGCTAATGGTAAAATGAAGTAAGCGATAGTACTTTTGACTTTCTTCTTAAGCTTGATCACGAGGAGTTGTTAATATTCTTGAAGTTTTGATTAGTTATGGTTATGGCTTCTGCACTGGCAGGTATATTGAGAACAGGAGTGATCATTGGCACCCGGCTCCAATGATTGTAATGAGGGACGTGGAGAACTTGAACGGTATAAAATGGTCAGTGTGGCCCTCGCACACAATGAATCACCAAGATATGGGAGAGAGATGGGCGAGGAGAGCTCTTCTGCTTGAAGAAATGGTAAAAATATTCAGGGAGCTGGATATCCAATACCGTATGCTACCTCTTGATGTCAACATTCGTTCCGTGCCACCATTGTCATCTAACTGGACACTTTGTGCTTAATTGATCGAAAAGGTCACACATTTGAGAATCATTATAGATCATTCAAGAGGGTTGTGATGGTTTGTTGCTGGAGCAATTTTCCACAAATGCTCAAGAAGGGTGTAGGCCGAGAAGTATTAATCCAACTGTGAATGATCCAGTATTTTTGTTTCTAATCTAATACTAATAGCCAATGGTTGTGTACATAGTTAATTTGATGTCTTTTTTCTGTTGAAAATGTTGTAATATGAACCTGAGACCCTTTACTAATTTATAAGTCCGAACTGTAATTAGATGTTCAAGAGGCCACAAGCTCATTGTCACTAGTTGATTGTAAGTAGTAGATGTTATAAGGCCATAAGATCATCGTAATAAGATATTGTTGGGGCGAGTATTCACTGTCCTAATTAATTAAAATTTGTGCCGCAAGGCTAACTTAAGGGGAAGTTCCTTCTAATAAGAAATCATGACTCAATTCAATACACGAAAAAATCTCATTCATTCCCTCACAATGTTGGTAAAATTAACAAAGGTTGTTGATGGTATTCCTTTACTAAATATTAAGCGATTGACTAGGTCGATTTTAGCATACGAATTTACAATTACCGTGGTGAGCTCAGAGCCACAAAGTTTAACTATAGCTTTCTTTGACAAAATGGACACGAGGAGAACTAACAATCCACAATGTTAGTTGTATCACCTTAATATTTTAGCCTAACCAGACCTATCACCTATATCGCTTTAAAAATTTAAAATTGGTGGTCCCCGCTCGTAAAGAAAAGGATAAAGTGCAAGGAATGTAGCCCACTGAAGAGTATAAGAGCATAACATAATACACAAAACTCACTACTTTCTTGATTTTATAGCTTTTTCAGATGGCTACTCCAGTGAAAGTATATGGACCGACCTTGTCAACTGCAGTTTCAAGAGTTCTAGCTTGTCTTCTTGAAAAAAATGTCCAGTTTCAGCTTCTCCCAGTTAATATGGCCAAAGGGGAACACAAGAAACCAGACTATCTCAAAATTCAGGTAAGTGTTTAGACTCATTTTTTCTTAAAACACTTTGTCTACTCTTATTTATCTCTTATATTATCCTAATTTTAAACAGCCCTTTGGACAAGTCCCAGCTTTTCAAGACGAGAACATCACTCTGTTTGGTAATTACGCTTCTAGTCTCTGAATTTGCCAAGAATTCTTCGATTATATGGTAGTATGTACTGGTGCACAATTTGGGTCTTGTTCTTTTTGTATGGTTATACAAAAAGGAATTTGGGTCTTACACTGTTGTTGATGATGCTTATTCTAATAAGCAATAATGTTTTATATGATTTTTACGTGAAAAATACCCCGCTCAAAAGGTAAAAAAACCACGATCTATTACCCTGTAGGATTTTTCCCAAACACTTCATTAAACTCACTAAACACTAAGCTAAAACAAAGTTTATAAAACTCTTGCAAACCCAAGGATTAAACTCTAACTATGTAGCAACACACCGGAGGCTGTTGCGTCTACTTCAAGTTAATTCTAACTTGAATATAACAACTCAAGTACCTAGTACATTTGCTTCTAAAGAAAGCTGAAAGGTACAACTTGAAACACCTACTACACTTTGAACTAGAAATAAAGACAGACACAAAACTCTTTATGAAGCTGGTTCTTCAATCTGATTCGTGTAGCTTAAGGATCGCACCCTAGAATCTCATAGGAATTGATCACAAAATGTCTTGCTATTTTGCTTTCAATTCTTGGTTTGCTTCGGTATGTGATCGTAAAAGATAACACCACTTATGTTGCTTTCAATTCTTGGTTTGCTTCAGTATGTGTTCGTAAAAGAGAACACCACTTATGTATATGGAGTTAGTAAATAAAAGCCTACTGTCTTACTCTTCCTTAGTGGAAGAGTTCTAGTTAACTTTAACCTCTTACTCTTTCCTTATCTTGGGTAAAGTTCTCTTCAAATAAGAAGTCTTGCTCCTTATCACATGTGCAATCTTTTGGTTTAGGGTTTATCAGAAATAACCACTTATACTTCTCCCTTTCACGTGCATACCTTTTGCTTGTTTACAACTGTAATCTGTATACTGGGGTTCATGCATGTGTTCCTTTGTCAGATCATCAAAACCTATAATGCTCAAGTCAACAAGAAATTTGGGTTTACTTTCCAAAACATGATACTTCTTGATGATGGTTATCCTATATAGCTTATACTAGTATGAATGACACAGTCTTCCATTGTTGTTCATGATGCTTACACATACTAGTATGCAAATTTGGGTATTTACACTGTTTTATAACGCTTATATATGGAATTTAGTTCTTTCGTTGTTGCTCACGATGCTTATGCTAGTGTGGAATTTGGGTCTTAATTGTTGTTCATGATGTTTATTAATATGGAATTAAGGTCTTATAATGTATTGACGATGATTATAATGTTATGGAGTTTATCTTTTACATTGTTTTCTGTCGTGTTTGGTAAATCCAGAATCCAGATCTATAAATAGGTACATATGTGACAAATATGGACATCAAGGAAACAAGGGGCTGTACGGAACAAACCCATTAGAGAAAGCATCTATAGATCAATGGATAGAAGCAGAAGGACAAAGCTTCAATCCGCCAAGTTCAATTCTCGTATTCCAGTTGGCTTTTGCACCGCGAATGAAGATCAAACAAGACGAGAACTTGATCAGACAGAATGAAGAGAAGCTCAAAAAAGTGCTTGATGTGTATGAAAAGAGGCTCGGAGAGAGTCAGTACTTGGCCGGAGATTCATTCACATTGGCTGATCTCTCTCACCTTCCAAACATCCAATATTTGGTGAACGGGACAGACAGAGCAGAGCTCTTCACTGCAAGAAAGAACGTGGGAAGGTGGTGGGATGAGATATCTAGCCGAGAATCATGGAAGAAGGTAGTTGATATGCAGACCTCACCCCCTCCCTCCTAAGGCTTGTTGAAATCGTTTGTTTTCATGGATTGTATTGTTCTGTTGTTTTTTTTTCTCCAATTAGACTAACTACATCCCCATCTATGGGTTGAATAATGATTAATAGTTTAGACTACCTGCTACATTTGTCATTTGTGAGTTTAATTATCTTTTGTGGATATATAAAAGACTCCATTTTCTTTAATAGAAGTGTCAAAATGTGGACATCAGGTGGCATCCTAATGCTAAAAAAGATCTATTTTTGCTATAAGTTGTAGAACTTTAGAATTTTATGATGCCTGAAGTTTGATAAACAAGACCACCTTATAAGCATAAGGTTAGTCTAGGAAAACACATGCAAAAAGCTGCATTTTTCAAAATAGTACTGGACTAGTTTACATCAGCTATAACAATGTTTGATCCACGGAAAAGCTGCACTTTTGAACTACGTTGGAATGCAAAATTTACAGGTTGATCTCCTCATGCAAAATGAAGTATACCCTGCTTCTTTTCTACCTTTAGTAGCAAGATGTAATCTGCATTCTTTCCTTGTACTCTTTCATCTCCTTCTGGTACCTCTCCTTATCTTTCACCCCATAGTCTTGATATACCTGTATAAACTAACAATCAGCATCAAACTCTCTCAATGCTCCTAGGTAGTGAAAATTCCAAGGAAATTGGAGTCGGCTGTATGAATTCTCATTGTCCACGTCACTTCATCTAAGCCATTCGAGTCCAATATTAAAAAAATTTAGTTTTTCTAATGATCGTGTTTGAGTATGCTTACCCTTTTTTCTTCGGGAGAGAGATTGTTCCAAGATTCTCCTATCATCTTTGTGAATTCCCTCTCTCTACTTGGATAGAGAGATTTGAGCATGGAATGTTTTTCAGCAAAGAAGAAGTTGTATCCACTCCTATTAGGTTTCGGGCGATTAGGATCTCCTCCCTTCCTCCTCCTGTTCCTCCGTCCCGAGTGGTGGTGAGGTGGTGGATTGTAAGGTACAATTGCACTGCAATTTTGTGCAGTTGCTTTAGAAGAAGAGGGAGCAGCAGGTTGGTTTGGATGGTAAAGTACTCCATTGAGAACCTCAGATCCCATTTTGATGGACACCAAATAACCACAGTCAAATTTGCCATCAATTGTCCCTTCAGCTTGGAAACTCTGTGAAACTAAATACACAAGAAAATTCAGGATATCCAATGTGATCAACCATTGAATATTGTAATAGTAACATTTTACCCCCCCAAAAAACAAGATATTCTATTAATTTGAGAGACCAAGGAAGGTGATTGTAAAATTTTGAATCTACACCCGCAAATACTATTAGGGGTCCTTTGGACCGAAGACAAGTTATGTTGAGATTATTTATGCTGGAATTAGTTATACTATCATTAGTTATGCTTTAATTATCCTGATATTATTTTTTCATCCTGGGATAACTTGTTCTGGGATTAGTATTCCATCATCTTACAGGTATAAGTTATCCCTGTACTATTTTTAATCCCGGGATATCTTATCCTAAAATTAGTAACCAAATAAGGGATAAGGCGATACTAAATTTTTATATCAGGATTTTTTTGCTTATCCATCATACCAAACAACCCCTTCGGTTATAAGTCTTTGTTTTGCTTAGTTGTTTTAACAAGCACTCCATTCCAGCGGACTTTGTGATCCTTGATTGTGAGGTTGACTACAAGGTGCCTATTATCTTGGGTAGATATTTCCTTGCTACGGGGAAGGCTCTTGTTGATGTGGAAGCCGGTGAGCTCACTTTCCAAGTGGGTGACGAAAAGGTGATTTTTCATGTGCGCAAATCGATGAGGCAATCAAATAGCAACGAAGTTTGTTCATTCGTGTGTTTAGTGACCGAGGTAATTGTTGATGATGCTAGTGCCACAATGAATGTTGAGGATAATTTAGAAGCCGTATTGCTCAACCTTGATGATGATGAGGAGAAAGAAGGCTATGTGGAGTGTGTCAATGCATTGCAAGGAATGGGGTCGTACACTTATGAGGCCCGCAAGCTATCTTTGGATATTGAAAACCGGAAGACTTCTCCAACAAAGCCCTCAATCGAGGAGCCTCCTACTTTGGAGTTAAAGTCATTGCCTCCGCATCTCAGGTATGAATTCCTTGGCCCTTCTTCTACTTTACCGGTTATCCTTTCTTCTTGTTTGACTAGCATGCAGGTAGAGTCCACATTGGAGGTGCTACAAAGGAGGAAAAGAGCAATCGGATGGACCTTGGCGGATATCTGGGGCATAAGCCCCGCCTTTTGCATGCACAAGATTATATTGGAGGAGGGTGCCAAACCCTCCGTTGAACATCAAAGGAGGCTAAATGAAGAAATGCAAGAGGTGGTCAAGAAGGAGATCATAAAGTAGTTGGATGCCGAGGTTGTTTAGCCCATTTCCGATAGCTCATGGACTTCTCCGGTGCAATGTGTCCCAAAGAAAGGGGGCATGACTGCGATACAAATGACAAGAATGAATTGATCCCCACAAAATCTGTCACCGGGTGGAGAGTGTGGATGGACTATAGGAAGCTCAACAAAGTCACTCGGAAAGATCATTTTTCGCTTCCATTTCTTGATCAAATGTTGGATAGGTTAGCCGGACGTGCTTTTTATTGCTTCCTGGATGGATACTCCGGCTATAATCAGATTCTTATTGCTCCTGAGGACCAAGAGAAGACCACTTTCACTTGTCCATATGGTACCTTTGCATTCTTGAGGATGCCATTTGGGTTATGTAATGCACCAGCGACTTTTTAACGGTGTATGATGGCTATTTTCAACGGTGTATGATAGCCGGTCCTTCCACCAGGACAACAGCCATGCCACCACTGTCGTCTTCTAGACCACCAGCTTCATTCTCAGTGCCATTATCAGTGCCAGCTTCATCCACTTATCCACAGACTGTGCTGCGAGTCTGAACAACTGGATGCAGGCAGCTACTTCAAAGCTGTCTGACATATCCAGTGCTGTTCAGTCAGCAGCCCCAGCAGCACCACAGGTACCTCCGTCAGTGGAGGAAACATTGAAGATTCTGGACAACCAGAAGACCAANCTTCATCCACTTATCCACAAACCGCGCTGCGAGTCTCCTAGACATTGGCGAGTCTCAACAACTGGATGCTGGCAGCTACTTCAAAGCTGTCTGACATATCTAGTGCCGTTGCAGCACAGTCAGCAGCCCCAACAGCACCACAGGTACCTCAGTTAGTGGAGGAAACATTGAAGAAGATTCTGGACAACCAGAAGACCATTATGGAGACTCTAGTGGCGCATGGGGAGGTCATTGAGGAGTTGGGAAAGCAAACAAAGAAGATGCGGAAGTCTTAGGCATCGAAGAGGTCAGTGGACAAGTTGAGGAAAGTGGTTGCCAAAATTACATCTGCCGGAGATCTACCACTGGACTTACTTATGGAGAGAGCACCTTCAGCACTAGCAGTACCAGAGGCATCACATATAGCAGTCAGCCAATCTGAGGAGCCGGTTGCGATTGCCCACACCGCTAAGGAGATGATCCAGATGCTCAGCAACCCTGTTGTCCCTCAGCCAGGTGATGATGAGATACAGCTAGAAGAGACAGAGGGTGTTGCGGATCCCATGCATACTGAGATCACATAGGGAGTTATCTTAATTCTCTACCCTTCCTTGTTCTTATTTTTGTTAAGTACTGGGGACAATGCTTATTTTTATTCGGGGGTGGTCTATTTTGATTGATTGACATTGACATGTGGCCTGTAATAACTCTCATACTTTTTTTCCTTTATCTTTATTTTCTCTTTGGTATGTATATATTCTCTCCCTTCGTTTGATGTATATAATCAGTTTCCCTTATGTATATATTCATTTTACTTCGGTTTGTATATTCATTTATCTTGCTTTTCGTAGTTTATTTCGTAGCTTCTTTACTTTATCTTTCTTAGAAGTATAACTTCTTATTTACTTTAGTAGTTTCTTTTTGATTTGTTAGCTTATTTTTACGTCTGAGTGATCAATAAGCCTTTGGTTTTCTTAATGCCACAGTTCTTTCCAAAGGTGGATTTTGTGTGAACCGGGTGGCTCTTCCCAACGATGGATGGCGTGACAACCTTCTTAAGGGATTGAGTCTGTGTTTTTTTTATATTTAGGCAAATATAGTAGTAATGAATAAAAGAGTCTCAAGCATGCTTCACTTGGTACCAACACATTTACCTCCGACCTTATGGTTAAAAATAAAGTTGTTGGCATAAAATAGCTCTAGTTGTGACTTTTTGACTCTCGTGTTGACTTAAACAGTCATCGAGTGGTTCAGTCGAGCCATTTGTGATTCTCAACCTTAACTAGGTTTGTTGTGGGCCCTCGACTCCATTCTCTTTAGCAATCCAGCAGCGTGAAAGGGGATGTATTGAATTGCAAGTCCAAGTTCCCGTGCTAATAGTCTAGAATGCCCCTGAATATTTTTCTAGGCGAAATTCTAAGTATAGCTTGGCTTGAGAAATGATTGTAGGATCTCCTTGATCCGATTTGAAGTTTGAAATCATCCATAACCTACCAATATGATATCCCTAGTCAACCCATTTGAGCCTAAGCCTTCTTTCTTTCAATAACCACGTTACAAGCCTTTATGGCACCCAATATTTCCTTAGCATTCTTGAGAAACAATTGTCAAAAACATAAGTTTGGGGGAGAGACGGGGAGCTTGAAAGTGAAATAAAAAGGTACCAAGAAGAGAAAGAAAGAAAAAGGAAGGCAAAGAAAAGAAAGAAAGAATAAAAAAAATGCCAAAAAGAAAGTGAATAAGGTAGAAAGTTGAAGGGATTCAAAGAAAACAATGATGAAAGGCATGGAGTAAATAGAAAAGGAGAAAAATGAATGTCATGACCAAGAAAGAGTGACATTACGTCTCTCTAGTTCCCCTGAGGAAAAAGGAATTGACTCAAAGAGACGACAAAGTATGAGCCAAAAAGAGAATATACAGTGCTAAAGGGAAGCTGAACCAATTCCATTCCGATATTTCCCTCCCTAGTCCAAAAGCCTTCATTACATGTCAAAAAAGCCCTACGTGATTTCAAGCCGAGCAAGCTTTCATTAGTGGTGATCTACATGAGGAGCAAGCTTATGATACTTAGAACCGGACTTGTGACATTCTTTTGAGATAGATGAACGAACTTTTCATAATTCTTGCATTGAGTGTTACATTCTAAAGTGAGATATGCAAATGGAGAGTAGAGGAAGAGGAGTTTGGAATCCACAATGACCTAAATGAAAGAGCGAGCTTCCTTGATGAATAAAGTCAACTCTTGATGCTCTAGTGTCACATTAGAACTATTGTACTCAAAAGGTCAAATCATTGCATTGTTGATAATTCATACGTGTTGTGAGTAATTGTTGGTCCCAATTGATGTGTGATTGTTTCATCTTAGGCCAGCTGAAATATCCATTTTTTTAGTAGAGGCGAGAATTGCCTTAATTGCTTGAGGACAAGCAAAAGCTTAAGTTTGGGGAGTTAATAAATAGGGATTTTGACCGCTTATTTACTCTCTTTCACTTGCGTTTTAGCTCAAAAATGCTTACAGGTATTCTCGAGAACTAATGAAATGAGCTTTCTTGCAGGAATATTGGGAAACGAGCCGAAGAAGTAAAAATTAACTCAAAAAGGAGTCAAAATTGGACAAAGACCAAAACAAGGTAAAAATGCTTACAATGCGGACCTCACAATACTGTGTGCGGCTGCAAACAATGAATAAGCCCTGTCAGATTAGCTTCATAGTATGCGGACCGTATAATTTTGGTGCGGTTACAGAAGAAAGATTCAGAGAGTTGCAATTTTGGGCAATCTGAATAAATGCGGACTGCACCATTATTGTGCGGCCGTAGGATGCCAATTGCGGCCGCACTCACTATTATGCGGCCCGCAAACGACCAGAATCAGAGAGCCTTGATTGAAGCTATGCGAACCGCACTATTATTGTGCGGACGCGGGATTCAAAGGTGCGGCCGCATTCATAAGTATGCAATCCGCAAAAGAAGGTCCAAAGTCCCAGCCCAAGTCAAGTGTGCGGCCGCACTCAGAAATGTGCAGTCCGCACAATTAGATAAAGTGCGGCCGCATCCCACTTTTATGCAACCACAGAAGGCTCAGTTGACCAGTCAAGCTCAGAGTGCGAAGCGCACTCAAAATTATGCGCTCGCACAACCTCCGCAGGGGTATTTTTGTCAGATATTTTTAGCTTAGTATAAATAGAACTTTCTGTCATTTTTAGGACAAGTTTTGTTTTGGGAGAGCACCTGAGCCGTTTTTCTTTACTGTTTTGAGTAATATTGTACTAGATTAGCTTCTAAACATTAGATTTTCTTTCCCTAATCAATTATTATGCATTCTATCTTAATTTCTTCTTGTATTTCTTCATTTTGCATGAGTAGCTAAATTTCTAGCTAGGGTTGTGGCCCAACCCTAGTGTGGGTACTTAATGGGTGTTTGATTTAGGACTTGTTTGTGATTGGGTTAGTGATATTTAGCCTAGTTCTTCCTTGAGTTCAAGAATTAATGGTTGCAAACATTGATTCATGCCTGATTGATTTAGTCTCTACTTGAGAAAGAGAAACTAAGTCTAGGAAAACTTGGCTAATAAGAAATTGGGGTGAACTCAAGAAATTGATAACCCCAATTAAATGGGTTGAATCTAGAGATAGTAAGACCCGACTTGAGCATTTATCACTTGTTTTGTGCAATACCCATTTGGACTTGAGAAAGCCAACAACAACAATAACAATAACAACCCAGCATAATCCCACTAGTGGGGTCTGGGGAGGGATAGTGTGTATGCAGACCTTACCCCTACCCTAGGGTAGAGAGGCTGTTTCCGATAGACCCTCGGCTCCCTCCCTCCAAGAACTCCCAACCTTGCTCTTGGGGTGACTCGAACTCACAACATCTTAGTTGGAAGTGGAGGGTGCTCACCACTAGAGCAATACACTCTTATCACCACAAGAGCAACCCACTACTTAAGAAAGCCAAATTGGGCAAAATCACTCAAACTATCGAGAGGTATAAAGTGGGTAATTGCGTGTGATTTCTATATTACAACCCCGACCAATCAAACGGCCCTAGAGTTTACAACCCATTAAGTAACCACCTAGGTGGAAGTCACGACCCTAGATATTTTATCATTTGGAAAATAACCAAAAATCAAAAATATTATCTTCTAGTTTTATAATTGTAATCAATAGTTTAAAGTAGAAGTAGAAACAACAAACAAGAATGTGGAAGCGTAATCTAAGGCATATCATACAACTACACTAAATATATACCTAATCCCAATTCTAACTACCTGAGGATTCGATCCCGACTTAATTGGGTTTTATTATTACTTCGACTGCCTCACTACCTATATTTGTGGTGTGAGCTTGGGTGACATTACTTCACATCATATCTCGATATTATAATGACGACCATCGGTCCATTATGTTCCAATCTTGACTAATTATACGAAGGGCAAACTCAGTTTTGACCGTATACATATAGTCCCCTCGTTTCTCGGAAAGAATGTGGCGAGAAACGATATAATTTTTCAACCTCTGACTAGATACACACTGACGTCTGCGTCGAGCCCGATTATGACGTATGTGACAAATGTCCCGTCGGTTCAGTTATCAAGGCATTAAATGTGCGTCAGACGATAGTCGGCCAATGCTGATTTTGAACCGTCATTGCCAAATCTATAAATACCCCCTCCCCCCTCCCCCTCTTCGTTATCTTAAACCTTTACCTTCAACTCTTCTCATTCCAACCTTCACAGTTCTTCGCCTTCTCCAAAGTTCTCTATTTCCAGCTTTAAGAATTTTTTTGCTTGTTCTTCGTCAAACACCAAAATATTTCAATTTCCCATCTTCTTTGTTCTTGAAAATTTAGATGGCCAAGATATCTAAAACCGTTCCTCAGAAAGAGGCTGCTTCCTCATCTCGGTCGGCCGGTGAGAAACCGGTGGTGGAGCCACGCCTCAAAAAACTCATTCTCGGGGGATGTGTTATCGATTCTGACTTTAAGGTCGAGAAACCTTCGTCAGTTGTTAGTCGATGTGAGCCGATATTGAGATATATATGCTCGATACCCCAAAGCCTTATTGATTTGGTGAATAAAGATTGTGGCTAGGAGAACAAAGAAGTTGTGATACCGGCACCGGAGGAAGCGATCACTACCCACGTGGAAGGGTACTTGAGTGTTTACACTTATCCTTTCATGCTGGGTCCCCTCGATCCAATCATCATCGACTTTTGCAAAAAGTACCAAGTAACCCTCGGCCAAATACATCATTCTTTTTGGAGGATTGTAATACTGCTCCGTTTCTTTGTGAGCAAAATCGACGGGCTCCCCTTCACCCTCGACCTCCTCGTAAGATTATATAGCCCTCGTCTTTACCGAGGTGGGCTGATAAAGCTTCAACGCCGGGCCACCAAGGCGTTCACCTCGAGCATAGATGAAGACAAATATCGGGTTTGGATGAGCTGGTTTGTTTGAGTGAAGACCTCAAACATAATCCCGGCTGAGAGTATGCCATTTCCCGAGAAATGAAATATGAACCATGAGTGTGATTCCATTTTTAGCTTTTGTTGTTTTTACTTCTTCATCTTTACTTATTAGTGCTTTTCTTGACACAGTTGTTGCTTGGATGCCGAGAGCGATTCCCCATCTCTAGAACTGGGTCATGATCCTGGTTTCGACGTCGACATATGCCGAGCGCGCATGGCACGATTTGTCAAAGGTCCGGTGGGAAGCTCGTACTCATGGTAAACCTTCTTCTTGACTCACCGATTTGCTTATTGTTCAATATGTTTTCAAGCATAAGTTTTACTTACTTTTCTTTCTTCGTAGGTCTGGAAAAAGATACGGTTATGAGACCCCCATCAGGTGATGAAAAAGTTTTACCACCTTTCTCAAAATCGGAGAAGGCGATTAAGAGAAAAATTGCCTCGGACTTCGAGGGTCAAAAACCCAAAAAGAGAGCGGCTCGTAAACCCAAGGTGAACGTAATCCCTTTGACCATAGAGTCAGTCCTGATTCTAAGGGATGACGAAGAAGTAAATGATTCCGAGCTGTTGGACCGTGCCCGGGCTAGTACCGATACTCAGAATACTTCGGTATCAGTAGGAGTTGATACTGCTCCGACCAGGCTTGATGAGGTCGAGAAGGGGACTTCGACCCAAGTTACCAAACCGAGGGAGACCGAGGATGTTTTACCTCGGGGTAAAGAGACCATCGAAGAGGCGGTGAATGTCGGTGCACAAACTGATCTTGGGGCCCCCGAAGACGGAAGCCGTGCCCCAAAAGACCTACTCGGGATGATAGAGATCGAGAATTACCCCTATTTCCCTTCTTTTTTCCAATCGATGATACATGACGCTCAAGCTGTAGAGATGTGTCACGGGGATGGGACCTAAGAAGGGGAGGATCCTTTCCGTGGTTATTTTATCGGGGTAGTAGATGTCACCGGCCCGAGTGACTTGGAGGCTCCGAAAAAGCTCGAGCGAGGTGGGAGCGCCTTGCCTATTTAACGAAGCCCAACATGCCCTGAAACGGGTAAGTTCATACTTTCTTTGCAAAATTTCATACTTGTGTTTTCTTTTCCTTGTATAATCCCTTCTTATTTTGATAGGCTTCTGTGCTTCATCACGAGGCATTTTTCCAATGCTGAGGGGAGCTGAGCTGGTACGAGGCCGAAGTTCGAAAGCTTACTGAGAAGAGAGATGCCTTAAAGCTTCTCCGTGAGCAGAGAGAGAAGGAGAAGTAAAAGGACTTTGGGCCGAGCTGGAAGCATCTCGGAAAGGAGCTGAGCCGGTATGAGGCCGAAGTTTGAAAGCTTACTGAGGAGAGAGATGCCTTAAAGCTTCTCAGTTAGCAGAGAGAGAAGGAGAAGTAAAAGGACTTCGGGCCGAGCTGGAAGCATCTCGGAAAGAACAAGTTGAGCTGGCCGAGCAGGTACAAAGAATCTTTGAATTTAATGATATTGACTCGGGATTGATGACTAATAATTCAGTCCCGCAGGTCAAGCAAAAGTTCGATGTGATTAGGAAGCTTCGTGCTAAAGTGGATGTAGTGAAATCGGAGGCCGAGGAGTGGAAGAAGAACATGGACCGCCTCACCTCAGAAAAGGAGACTGCCCAAACTCAACTGGCTTCGTCCGAGGCCTAACTTTGAAGCTTAAAAGATGCCTTGGTGCAAGCCAAACAAATCGAGAAGTTCTAGTCTCAGTTGAGCTCAGCAAATTCTGATCGAGAGAGATTGGCCACAGAACTTGCAGCGGCCAAAACAGAGGTCGAGAAAACGATGGCCAATGCTGATGCAATGGTGGTCGTTTATCGATCTAATGCCGAAGCTGCTCAAGTTCGAGAAAAGGAGGTTGCTGAGGTTGCTCATGCTCGGGCAAACTGGGTTGTCGAGCATGCTAAATGCCAGCCTCGAAAGGAGACTCTCGAAAAGATTTATGCTCGTGGCTTCGATCTAACAGTCGAGATCGAAAAAGCTAAGGAGCTTTAAGCCGAAGCCAAGGTATTGGCCTTTCCCGATGATGATGATACCGGGAGCGCGAGCGGATCTGAAAGTGAAGGGGGCCTCGAGGGCGAAGATGCTGCTCCATGAGAGGACTAAAAAAATTTTTAAATATTTTTTGTGTTTCTTATAAGACCGTTTTGGTCTTTTGTAAAGAAATATGATCGAGCCATCTTGCCCTTGTAAATGATTTTTACATGAATATAAAAACTTTCTTCCTTTCATATCTTCTGAATCTTTCGCCTTTAATTAATTTGTACAAAGGTCAAAAGTGCCTTAGCATTGAATAATTATTCGGAGGTCCAAGATTGAGATAGTAAGAACCGATAGTAAGTACTTCATTCGACTGTTCCTTATAGGTAGCCCCCGAGTGAATGCTCGAACTCGAACTGAGCTGGCCCTTAGGCTTGATAGATAGATGTCAAATGAAATGATTTGCTCAAACTTGAAGCAGAGTAACCTTTTAAGCTTGACACGTAATCCCCGGTTCAAGGTAATAGTTCAAACTTGAATCAATGTGGCCCTTGGGCTTTGTGGTTGAGTGAGAATGATTTCTCGAACTCAAAGTAAGAGTACCCTTTAGGCTTAATGGTCGAGTGAGTGTTTGCTCGAACGCGAAATAAGAGTAGCCCTTAAGCTTAATGGTCGAGTGAGTGTTTGCTCGAACTCGAATTAAGAATAGCCCTTAGGCTTAATGGTCGAGTGAGTGTTTGCTCGAACTCGAAGAAAGAGTAGCCCTTAGGCTTAATGGTCGAGTGAGTGTTTGCTAGAACTCGAAGAAAGAGTAGCCCTTAGGATTAATGGTCGAGTGAGTGTTTGCTTGAACTCGAATTAAGAATAGCCCTTAGGCTTAATGGTCGAGTGAGTGTTTGCTCGAACTCGAAGAAAGAGTAGCCCTTAGGCTTAATGGTCGAGTGAGTGTTTGCTAGAACTCGAAGAAAGAGTAGCCCTTAGGATTAATGGTCGAGTGAGTGTTTGCTTGAACTCGAATTAAGAATAGCCCTTAGGCTTAATGGTCGAGTGAGTGTTTGCTCGAACTTGAAGAAAGAGTAGCACTTGATAAGTTGGTATTTTACCCACTTATCTCTTCTTGATACTTAGGTTTTTGTATGATTTTGTTGAGAAACTAAGGCATTTATTGAGGTTTATTTGCATATTTCAGGTATTAAGTGATTTAGAAGTTATGGTGAAGAAATCAAGCGAAAATGAGTCAAAAAGAAGCTAAAATGGACAAAGGAGATATGCCCAGTGAATTACCCTTCGCAAACGCGAAGGGTTAGATACGAACGCGAAGCATCAGGATAACAAACCTTCGCGAACGCGAAGAAGGAGGAAGCCAACCTTCGCGAACGAGAAGGTATAATCGCGAACGCGATAAAGCAGGAGACAAACCTTCGCGAACGCGAAGGAGATATCGCGAATGCGAAGGAGATATCGCGAACGCGAAAGAAGCAGAAATCAAACCTTCGCGAACGCGAAGAAGAAACTGGGCGGAAAAACTGGGCAGTTCTGGACTTTCACGATTTTGACTCCAAACTATTTTAATACACGACCTAGCTCATTTATCAGGATCATATCATATCTTGGAGGATTTTTGACTTATTTGCAGTCCATATACTAGAGAGAACAAATTTTTGGAGCTAGGATTCTTGCACACATACTTGGGTCTTGAAGATTTGAAGCTTTTGGTTGAGAATTTCTTACTCTTTTATGCTCGTTTCTTCATTTCCTTGCTTTGTATTGTATATCTAAGTGTGTAATATTTATTTCCAACACTTGAATCTTGTTTATGAAAATATTCATATTTAAAGTTTGGATTAAATACCTTGTTGTGCCTATGCATTGAACGATTTTTATTTATTATATTCTTGTTCTTAAATGTTTCCAAAGGGATTAGCTAACCCTATGACTCGCCCATTTACTTCGGATTAATTTTGGAAAAAATAGTTCGGGGTTGGGAAAGATTAATTAACAAGAACTTGAGGTGTTAACCCTCACTTTATAGATTCTACCTAGGAATAGGAATGAACTACTTGTAGCCATATTCGGGTGTACTTAATCTCTTTATTGTTGTAGGGATAATTCAATTAGGAAGTCTTATTAGTCTTCGAGAGAAGCTAATATAGAATTATTATCCGAGGCTAATAAATAATAAACTCGTTCATATTTATAAAATTGTGAAATATATTAGATCGTTACTTGAGTGTAAATCCCGATACACCCATGCTCGTAGCCATTGATCATTTTACTTGCTTTCTAAGTTAGTTTACGTTTTCGCATTTAGCTATAATATTTTCTCAACAACTATTCTAAGTGTTTGGCATTGCATAATAAGTGATAATTATCTTACATTCCTAATCGCCTATATATTGTTCTCTGTGGGATTCGACCCCGACTCATAATTGGGTAAATTATATTGCATGCGACCGTGTCCATTTACTTTTTAGTAGTGGATTTGGACGTCATCAGCACTTAGTCTTAATGGTCGAGTGAGTGCTTGCTCGAACTCGAAGAAAGAGTAGCCCTTAGGCTTAATGGTCGAGTGAGTGTTTGGTCGAACTCGAATTAAGAATAGCCTTAGGCTTAATGGTCGAGTAAGTGTTTTCTCGAACTCGAAGAAAGAGTAGCCCTTTGGCTTAATGGTCGAGTGAGTGTTTGCTCGAACTCGAAGAAAGAGTAGCCCTTAGGAGTGTTTGCTCGAACTCAAATTAAGAATATACCTTAGGCTTAATGGTCGAGTAAGTGTTTGCTCGAACTCGAATTAATATAGTCCTTAGGCTATATGGAGCTTGATCTCATTGATTTTTTGGTTGGCAGTCCCCGGTTTATGGGGTAATCCGATTTATGGGGTTATTATTCAAACTCTGGTCATGGTCAACCCTTAAGCCTGTTTGCATAATAGATCGGGAACATGAAGTAGAAGAATCTTTCTGAGATATGAAATATCGGTAAAGAAGAAATTTCTCTTTAAAATTCATTATACATGCGTTCATGTTTTGTGACAGGGCTCGAGCAAACTACGCGGGTATGGTTCGTTGGACCATTTGACCCTTACAAATTTTTCCTATCTAAACCTTGTTGCCATGAAGTAACGTTCTTGCATCGAACTTGATATATTCGAGGGCAATGCCCCCAGTATTCGAGGTTGATTGTAAAGAGGCCTCGGATACTGTTGAATTGTTCTACATTAGCACAATCAATGGTTGCCTCATTAAAACCTTTCCGAAAAACCCATTTGGGATAAAACCGGTCTAAGGAAAAAAGAGTGCAACGCGTGCTTTCAGACTTAAAGGCTTCAAGTTGAATAATCCATCCTTGTTTCTGGTCGAACACCTGCAAGGGTTAATTTCGAAATACATATGAACATGGGAGGATTGTACCTTAGCAGTAGTATCGTTTTAGGTGCGACACGTTCCAATTACTTGGTAGTTATTTGCCGTTTATCAAGCCAAACTTGTAGGATCCTTTTCCGACGATTTTGAGAACCTGATATGGTCATTCCCAGTTCGGACCCAGTTTCCCTTCATTCGGATTTCGGGTGTTGAGGGTGACTTTCCTTAGTACCAAGTCCCCGATTTTAAAATGTCGAAGATTGGTTCTTCGATTGTAGTATCTTTCGATCCGCTATTTTTGAGCGGCCAATCGGACGAGAGCGACCTCTCGTCTTTCGTCAATAATTCTAGGCTCGTATTTATAGTCTCGTTATTTGACTCCTTTGTTGCATATCGAAACCTGATGCTAGGTTCTCCGGCCTCAACTGGGATCAGAGCTTCGGCGCCATAGACCAACGAGAATGGCGTTGCTCCGGTACTGTATTTCGATGTTGTGCGATATGCCCATATGACTTCGGGTAGTATCTCTCTCCACTTTCCTTTGGCGTCGGTCAATCTCTTCTTAAGATTTTGGATGATAGTTTTGTTAGTCGATTCGGCTTGTCCGTTCCCGCTAGGATGATATGGTGTTGATAGGATCCTTTTGATCTTGTGATCCTCGAGAAATTTAGTTACTTTACTGCCGATGAATTATTTTCCATTATCACATACAATCTTAGTTGTCACTCCGAATCGACATATGATGTGGTCCCAAATGAAGTCTATCACTTATTTTTCTCTAACTTTCTCGGAAGCCTGTGCTTCAACCCATTTAGAGAAATAATCAGTCATAAACAAAATAAACTGAGCTTTACCTAGGACCGATGGGAGGGGGCCGACGATGTCCATTCCCCATTTCATGAAAGGCCATGGAGATAGGATCGAGTGGAGTAGCTCCCTGGGTTGATGAATCATGGGCGCATGTCTTTGGCATTTGTCGAATATTCGAACGAACTTCCTCGCATTTTTGCCCATATCGATCCAATAATACCCTGCTATGATTGCTTTGTGGACCAGCGAATCGGCACTGGAATGGTTTCCATAAGTGCCTTCGTGAATTTCCCATAGGATGTAATCGGTATCTCCTGGTCCCAAACATATTGCCAATGGTCCATCGAACATCCTTCCATACAGCGTTCCGTCTTCGGATAGGGTGAACCATGTTGCCTTTATGCGCAAAGCTTTCAATTCCTTTGGATCTGATGGAAGCTTCCCATTCTTGAAGTACTCTATATATTTGTTTCTCCAATCTCAGGTTAGACTTGTGGAGTTTATCTCGACGTAACCTTCTTCGACCACCGATCTTATGAGTTGTACGACAGTCCCCAAGTTGAGTTCATTATCTTTGACCTATGAACCTAAGTTTGCAAGAGCGTCGACCTCGCTATTCTGTTCTCGGGGTACATGTTGCAAAGTTCATTCTTTAAATTGATGTAGAGTCACCTATAATTTATCCAAGTATTTCTGCATTTGATTTTCTCGAACTTCAAAAGTCCCGTTAACTTAGTTTACCACGAGGAGGGAATCACACTTAGCCTCTACGACCTCCGCTCCCAAGATTCTATCTAGTTCAAGACCTGCAATCATGGTCTCATACTCGGCCTCATTGTTAGTCAATTTTGTAGTTCTGATAGACTGTCTAACTACATTATTTGTGGGTGATTTTAGTACAATGCCTAATCCGGACCCCTTCGCGTTCGAGGCACCGTCCGTGAAAAGGGTCCAAACTTCCGAAGAGGTTCCCGATTTTATCAGTAGCTCTTTTTCAATCTCAGGTACCAGGGCTGGTGAAAAGTCAGCCAAGATTTGAGATTTGATAGCGGTTTAGGGTCGATACTCAATATCGTATCCACCGGTTTCTATGGCCCATTTGGCCAATCGACCCGAAAGCTCGAGTTTGTGCAAAATATTTCGAAAAGGATAAGTTGTTACAATATGTATTAGATGGCATTGGAAATATGGTTTTAGTTTCCTAGAGGCGCTTATTAAAGCAAGCGCTAATTGTTCTAAGTGGGGATATCTAGTTTCGGCCTCGCCTAAGGTCCGACTGACATAATAGATAGGGAATTGCGTACCTCATTCTTCTCGAACCAGGACTCCACTTACCGCTATCTGTGGACTCCACTTAAAGCTGTTCGTCCACTTTCAGGGTATGAAGCAGAGGTGGGCTCGATAAATACCGTTTTATTCTTCCAAAGCCTGCTGGCATTCCGGAGTCCATGCAAAGTTGTTTTTCTTCTTAAGCAGTAAGAAAAATCGATGGCTCCTATCCAAGGATCTCGAAATGAATCGTCCCAGGGTGGCTATCCTCTCTATTGACCTTTGCACGGCCTTCATATTATTTACTACCGTGATGTCCTCGATAGCTTTTATTTTATCGGGGTTGATCTCGATTCCTCGGTTGGATACCATAAAACCAAGAAACTTGCCCGAGCCAACCCTGAATGCACATTTTTCGGGGTTGAACTTCATATTGTACTTCTTTAGTACGTTGAAAGTTTCCTGCAAATGCTTTAAATGGTCCTCTGCTCCCAGGGACTTAACTAACATGTCATCAATATAAACTTCCATTGATTTTCCTATTTGTTTTTCGAATATTCGGTTTACTAGGCGTTGATAAGTTGCACCAATATTTTTTAGACTGAATGGCATTACGTTATGACAGTAGGTACCGTAATTAGTGATAAACGAGTTCTTTTCCTGATCCTCCGGATTTATTTGTATCTAGTTGTACCCGGAGTAGGCATCAAGAAAACTGAGTCTTGTGGCAGGCCATGGCATCGATCATACGATCGATATTGGGCAAATGAAAAGAATCCTTAGGACATGCTTTATTCAGGTCATTATAATCTATACACGTTCTAAGTTTGTTTCCCTTCTTAGGGACCACCACCACATTTGCTAGCCATTCAGGGTATCTTACTTCTCCAATGGATCCTACTTTAAGAAGTTTGGTTACCTCATCCTTGATGAAGGCATGTTTGACCTCAGACTGGTTCCTTCTTTTTTGCTTTATCGGATGAAATTTTGGATCCAAGCTTAGTTTATGAGTGGTCGTTTTCGGTGGGATCCCCGTCATGTCAAGGTGGGACAAAGCGAAACAGTTCATGTTAGCTATAAGAAATTGAATAAACGTTTTCCTGAGCTCGGGATCTAACCCCGTGTCGAGGCATACATTTCGCTCGGGCAAATGTTCGATTAGCGTGATTTGCTCCAGTTCTTCGACCGTTGATTGGGTAGCATCGGAATCATCGGGGACCACAAAGGATTAAGGAACCCCATAATCATCATCTTTGTCAGTCTTTCGATTCTTTAGTTGGGTCGAGGCTAACGTTTGTGATTTCTATTTAGCATCTTGTTCCTCCTTCAAATCCGATCCCTTTGTCAATGATAGTGAAGATATCAGAATCACTTCATCGACGACACATTTCTTTTGCAGCTGGCTGCCCATAGACCGTTTTGATTCCCTCTGATGTTGGGAATTTCAGAACCTGGTGAAGGGTCGAGGGCACTGCTCTCATGTTGTTGATCCATGACCTCCCGAACAGGGCGCTATATCTCATATAACCCTCGATTACGTGAAACTTTGTTTCTTGGATGATTCCGGCCACGTTTACTGGCAAGATTATCTCTCCCTTAGTAGTTTTACATGCCATATTAAATCCGTTCAGTACCAAGGTAGCGGGTACGACCTGGTCCTGTAGACCGAGTGGCTCTACGACCCTTGATCGAATGATGTTGACCGAACTACCTGGATCAATTAACACACGCTTAACTTGAGTTTTATTCATAAGTACAGATATTACCAGTGCGTCGTTGTGGGGTTGCACGATTCCTTCCGCGTCTTTGTCACTAAAGGTTGTATAATCTTGAGTCCGAGATCGCTTCCCTCTTACAATAGACATCTTAGTGTGTTTAAGCACTGGTCCCTAGGGGACATCGATCCCTCCGATGATCATGTGGATGATGTGTTGTGGCCCTTCTTTTTTGTTTTGTCTATTGAAATCTCTATTTTTGAAATTAGTTTTGGCCCAGTCACTTAAAAATTCTCGAAGGTGCCCTTCATTGAATAAACGGGCTACCTCCTCTCTCAACTGCCTGCAGTTTTCGATTTTGTAGTCATGGGTGTCATGATATTTGCACATTTGATTGGGATTTCTCTAGGCTGGATCGGACTGCAGAGGTCAAGGCCACTTACTATCTTTGATGCGTCCGATAGCCGACACGATGGCGGATGCATCGATGTTGAAGTTATATTCTGATAACCGTGGTGCTTCCTTAGGTCCGATATGCTTGTCGAACCCATTCTTGTTCAACAGCCCCCGAGACCCTTGGCCTCGATCACTTCTCCTTTCGCCTCGTACGGAATTGCGTGTAGGTTCGCTACCCCTATGATCTCCATTATACGACTGATATCAGTCTTTATTCGACCTTGGTTCTCGATCGATGTCCCTTTTAATAACAGACCCAGAACCCAACTGGTCGTCTTCAACTCTAATCTACGATTGACATCGATTGTGCATATCGGCCCAGGTAACAGTCGGGTGCTCGACCAAATTCTACTTCAACTATCGTGAAACCATCGAGCTTCGTTCGTTCAGTCCTTAAGTGAAAGCTTGTGCAGCCCAATCGTCCGTGACCGGTGGTAGATCCATTCATTCCATTTGGAAACGAGATACGAATTCTCTTAGCATCTCGTTATCTTTTTGATTTACCTTGAAAAAGTTTGACTTCCTGGTCTCGACCTTTATGACACGCGAAAGAATCTGCAAGCATAGCCAAAGAATCTATGGAGTTAGGCGGTAAATTATGGTACCATATCATTGCCCCTTTTGGCAGGGTTTCCCCGAACATCTTCAATAGTACGAATTCAATCTCGTCGTCTTCTAGATCGTTCCCTTTATGTTCGTTGGGGTCGGTCGTTCCATTATATTTAGGAACTTCAGGCATGCAAAATTTTCTGGGGATCGATTTAGGAGCCGCGCTCTGGGGGAAGGCTTTTGTACAATTTTTTTGGAATCCTAGATCTTCAATACCGGTGGTGCCCCCGGGATCTGATCAACCTTGGAGTTATAAGTTTCTACTTTTTTGTCGTTTTCTTCAATCCTCTTTTCTCCTGACTCAATTCGTTTTGTCAGTTCCTCTAACATCTTAATAATTTCGGGATTAGTCCCCGGTTCTTGTTCATTTGATCTTACTACAACTGGCCCCGTTTCATGGGTGACTTCTCGGGGTGGACCGGGCTCGCCCCTGTCGGTGCCTGGGTTTGACTCTACAATTGAGCTATTGCTACCTGTTGAGCTTGCAATATTTCAAAAATCATACGTAGGCCGATCCCGTCTTCTCCAACATTTTGGGTATTTCGAACTGCAGGTCAAGTTCCATCATGAATGCTGTTTTCGGGGTCGGAACGTTGGTTCGCCTCGATGGCCACATGTGAATTAACGTCGATTGGATATGCGGCCCGAGTTCCAACGTGATCGACGAGTGGCCTTTCATCCCCGGTCGTCGGGTTATTATTCTCATCTTAAAGGCCAGCTTCGTTGTCAATAGGTAGAGCCATTAATTGAGAGTTCGTCGTTTTTAACCTAAAATCAAAGACACTTCCAAAAGCAAGTGTAAAATGGTGTGTTTTGCAGAGATTCGTACCAAATAACTACTGTTATTCTTAGCCCCACAGTGGGTACCAAACTATTTACCCGAAAAACGGATAAAGTTGAATTTATACGTAGCTCTAAGGATACGTGGTATAACTTGGTACAAATTAAAAAAATAAGTAGAAATATATCGAATATTGATTGTAAAAAGGAATGGAATACAAACCCAAATTGAGTGGAGAATAATTTATAAACAAGCAAGATGAATCAATGCCCAAAGCCCAAAAAAGGATAATCTTTATTATATGTGTGTAAATCTCAATAATCTTTAAAATATGAGAGTGTGTTGATGTTTGAATGTCGAATGTCCCTTACAGAAATGATAGCCACTCTTCATATAGTGGAGGAATATTACTTTGGATATAATTAAAAATATATAGTGGGGATCCCATGATAGATTAGTTAATTAGCTTTTCCGTAATTCCCCCCGAGATTCTCTCCCCTAGTGCTGCTACAACGACTTTTTGTCTTTTAGCTCGATCTTGGTCGGTCTTGGTATTGGTCGATCTCTGGATTTCGAGCTCGGTATTGATCATTCTCTAGCTCTTAAGCTCGATAACACCATTTCACATCATAACTCGATATTGACGCGAGCTCGATATTGCATTGAGCTCGGTATTGATCGGTTTGGATCTCGAGCTCGATAACCCGGCTTCACATCATATCTCAATATTATAATGACGACCCCCGGTCCATTATTTTTCAATCTTCACTAATCATACGAATGACAAACTCGGTTTTGACCGTATACAATACACCAAGATAAATGCAAGATATTATGAAACATAACTCTTATTTATACCATTACAAAGTTGAATATCGAAGGGTTGATTTGACTTGGAAGGTACTTGAGTTAAATACTTCCTCTGTTTCAATTTATGTGAACCTATTTTCTTTTTAGTCCGTGCCAAAAAGAATGACCTCTTTCCTTATTTGGAAATAATTTATCTTTATGCAATGATTTATAGCCACACAAAATATATGTGTTTCATTCTACACCACAAGTTCAAAAGTTTCTCTCTTTTCTTAAACTCCGTGCCCAATTAAATAGATTCACATAAATTGAAACGGAGGGAGTAAGATTTTTTAGAGGCAAAAAGGTCGAGTCAATGAGTAGGATCCCAAATAGAAAAATATCTATTTCAAAAGTAGAAAATTACCGATCAGAAAATCTGCACCTCAAATGTACAAATCCACGAGAACAATTTAGCACCACAAGCCATAGACGAGAAGACAAACATAAACAAAAATAACGAGGTATGAAATTCAACAACATTTTAGTTTAACCAAAGTATTTATTACTGTACGTGTCCTAATGAATTAGCTGACTATATACAAATTTTTGAAATACAATTGGCATGTATTTCCGTTACAAAATTTTAGTAAAGTTTGATATACAAGGGTTAAATATCATATTTTCGATCTTAATTCGAACATTCATTCTTGAATTTTTGAAATAAAAATTTGCAATTTTATAAACGACATAGAAGTATTTGTAATAATTTTAAAATAAAAAATATATAAAAGAATTTCAAAAGACTCCTAGTGAAAAATTAAAATAGTACTACTAGATGAGTAACAAAAATAATACTCCACTTTATGAACGCCAGAATTTAAGCAATAAATTAAAGTTTATATCCCATGTCTCGAAGTCTATGACACATGACACGTGGCAGAATGAAGCTCCTCTAATTAGTAATTACTCCTCCGAGGTATTGCGAAGAGAGGAGAGGAAACGACTTGGAGAGAGGTGGAAAACTGGAAATTGAATGCATCTAATTGTAGTAAAAGATCAAATTAATCCTTGAGCTTTATCATAAGAAAACATTAATTAATGGGAAAAATGCTAGTCACTTTAGGAGAAAAAATTATAAGTACACAAATGAACACATATTGGAAATTTACTAACCTGGAGTTTTGTCAAGCAAGGGAGTTTCACGTCTAAAAAAGTAAACTTGTTCAAACCGATGAAGCAAAGTGAAATAGTGTTTCCTCAGTGCATATGAAGCACTAGTTGTGGTTGGAGAAAACTTGAATACTGAACTCACTTCTCTCCATTTCTTCTCTTCCACAACCTATATATCAATAATAAAAAAAAGGTGTATCTAAATGAAATGTAAAATATAAGAATAAAATAAAAGCAAAATATTTTTAGTAGAAGCTGAACCTTGTCAAAGCCACCCCTTTTAGTCACCTCTACATAGAGAACATACAAATCTAGCTCCTTCCCTCCAATCACAGGAACCCTTTAACAAAAACCAATTCAAAGATTAAATAAACAGAACCTTCCCACCTTATCTCTTTTTCCTTCTTTTTTTAATTTAGTATTTAGATGGCCCAATCAAAATTTAAACCATGTAGCTCTCACTTAATTTCAAAAATGTATATCTAACTTTATTTACTTTTCGCATACATATATACTTAATTATTTTTCTCACATATATATAGGATTTGGTCCAGAAAATTGATTCTATCAAACTCGAAAACTCATTGTTGAATCAATCACGGTAATTTCTTGAAGAAAAAAAAATACACCAGTAAATTAAATATACGGTAAGTTGTGCTTACGTGTACTTTGTACCCATGACAGAGTGGAAATTCTTGAGACACTCCCTGAACAGATTTTGGTCATTAATAATGTTCTCATGTGAAGCCAGTGGTGAAGGATACAGCTGACCCCCATTTCTGTTGCCGGCGCCGGCGGGAACCATAGCTTTCTGAGACATGGGTTCACCTTGCCGCCGGCGACTGATTACACATTCAACAAGCTGTAACCTTCGCCGGAAAATCAAGAAACAGTGAAGGGAGGTAGCTAGTAATGGGTGTAAACTTTGAGGAAAGGGGTTGGTTTAAAAAAAGCTAAAGAAGCCAAATAAAAAGAGATAAAGAAGAGATGAATACAAAGATAAGTTGGTACTTAAGAAGACAATAAAAGCTCGGAGTTTTTGAGACGCGTGTTGAAGAAACGGTTATATGCAGAGATAGTTTTCTAACTTTGGCTTCTTCTTCTTCTTCCTCTCTTGAGTTGAATCTCAGTGGGCAAAGGCAAACCACATTAAATTTTTGGCACAGGCTAAGCTTATTCATTAATTAATGCTATTAATATTTTTGCTTCTCTTGGCTTGTTGTATTGTACAAAGTGTACTTAAAAGACTGTACAATTCTGCTGTAATATGAAAACTCCAAGTCCAACGCGATGATAGGTATTATAGCTAGCAATAATAATAATAGGTTCTGATCAAATCTTTACGTACGCAATAGGTGAATATATGCTGCAGGTTCTTTTTTAGCTCTGCTTACGTAAAAGTACTATGCTTCATCTAATCCAATCGGCTTCAATTAGTACCAGTTATCAGTAATCACTTTTTCCTTTGTATTTTTTTGTACCCACCTGGGCTCGAGCTCTTTGTTTTCTAGTATTAGCAAAGGTTGATGCTTTTATTTCTATTTAAGTGTTTCTATTGCACGACTTTAAAAAAATATATTATTTACACTAAATTATAGTAGTGGAAGTCATCTTGAATATTATGTGAAACCTCCGAAGAGGATTTTTGAAAATTAATAAAAAGAGCAAAATCTCAAGAAGATGGGTAATCAGGCAATTTTTTTGTCAATGAAAAATAAATTAAAATAATGATGACAAAAAAATCAAAATAAAAGAAGCAAGCGTAATCTCGCAAACCAACAGAAAAATTCTATTAGTCTGACATTATAAAATTGTATATACACGAGGCAAAACCTGAGGAAGATCATTGTAATTATCCCTAAAAAATAAAAGAAAAAGGCAAAAACTAATCAATTATATTGGTTATTTCTTTAATTAAATGGGATTTTCATTCTTTCTTCTTTGAATCGTGGTGCTATTCTATCAACTTTTCGTTTACTTTCTTATTCCGCAATTCTATATCTCTAATTTCCTTTTAAAATGTAATACGAGTAACGCCAAAAATACTTTTACGGAAAAACATAAAAGAAACATTCACTTTAGGCTCATATGGTTCCCTTATTTATTTTAATTATTTACCTTTAGGAAAAACATAGTAGATGTTTTTATGGTTCCTCATTTATGCTAGTTTAATCTAGTTTCAATCTTATTAACTGTGTATATACAAAATTGTAATGTCAGTCAGACTAACAGTGTTGTAAAAGAAATAGATTATTCAAGCCACATCAGGACACATAATATTATGCTTTTATTAAATGCATTTCCTTTTCTTTTTCCCTATAACATCCAAAATGAAGGGTTTGGCCCTCTTGATAGTTACATATTTCCTTGAGAAAAAATGAAGGAGATGGCATTAATACATTAATGAAGACCATAAATATGTAAAATTCGTTGAGCCTTTCAAATGTGAGCAAGTTTGGGTGGTTAATATTGTCTTTGGGTTGATGCTTCAACGTCACTCATTTTTAATATCTTATGCTCTTATCAAAATATGTATATGTCATCTTCAATATGGGATTAATTTGCAGACTTTCAGCTAAGTGGTATGACACTCCACGACTTTAGAGTAATTCGTATTATCCTATTTTGTAAATTAAATGCAGTTTCTTAAATCATGGACATAGCTTATTCAGAACTCCCTCATTTCATTACACGTAAGTATTTTTTACTTTTACTTTTTGTGCCATACAGTATGATAGTGTATGTTTGACTTATGTGCATAGATAATGTAAAATAATTTATAGTATTGTTGCTTTTAATCAATTATGTAGGTAACATGTCTTATTTTTCATGTAACGAATTTCACCTAAAATAAGCTTTTACGTGATAAAAGAAATTTATATTGTTTCTTTATACAATTTAAACTTCTAAACAAACAAAAAAAAAAACTAAAGCCCAATTTTCTATAACTGTATCAACTCCATTTTTAAATAAATTTCACACCCAACGTAACTTCTATAAAAACGTTTTCTTTGGGAGATTTTCCTTTTTCGTTTTAATTTTTTTGGGAGAGAGATTGGAGACCTAAAATACTTCATTTTAGTATCTTTTAATGATACTGTTATTTACTTCTAAAATCTCATGTTATAACGGACAATAGTTAAGTATTGGATGGTAATCAGTTAGATTATTATTATTGAAAAAATTGTAATTCAATTTTTATTTTGGTACACAGCATAGTTTTGTTGGAGAAAACCATTGGATTATAGACCACGAAATGGTGAGGCCCAACAACCCCTTTTCAAATCAAGCCTGCTTAGTTTACACCCGCCCAAAACATGGGGGACGAGAGTCCAAATTAGCCCAATTCAGCCCAGTAAGTGAATCTAGGAAGGCTGGAAGGTGTTGTTCCGCCTCACCATTTTCTACACCAGCCCATTTCCTAGAATATGTGTTTTTTTTTTGGTTGACAAAAATTTGGAAATTTTACCTCCTATAGAAAAGATTTACACCCTATTTATTATAAAAAAAAATCTTTTAAAATATTATTTTCTATAGCTACCTTTTATTTTTTATAGCAAAATATGTATTTATGGTATACACTACCGTTAAGGCATTAAATACGTTGTCTAATATTTTTCTCTCTCATTCTTTCAGTTATTCCCTCCCAAAATCACTGCACAGTATATCTAATTTCTCTCTCCATGATCTCTCTCTCACAACAAGTTTGTCTTCTCCATTGTTGAATCACGATTCTCCCCATTGTCTTCCCCAAGCTTTATAGTTCTCTCACAACACCATCGTCTCTCTCAATTTTCAACTTTTTTTTTCTCCAAAAAGTTGTGGTAAGTGTTAAAGTTTTTGGATTTTTGGCCGTTTAAAGCTTCTTCTTTTTCTCTTCAACAGTTTATTTTAAAATATTCACTATTATTAGGTTTTCTACATAATGCTTTAAATTTCCTCTTCAGTGGCTGATTCAACAACTCCGAAGAGGGTTACCCGAGGTATACCCACTAGAACACTCAATTTCGAAGGGCCATTTTTCGATTCGCAAATCACTCAAGAGGAACCTGTATTTACAGGTTCATCAGCAACCGTTGAAGCCGAAAGGAGAAAACAAATATGCAATGACCCTATGAAACAAGGTCAAGATGAGAAATCTTCGAAAAATCCAACACTTCCTGATGTGAAAAAGAGAAGAAAACTTATGGATGATGCTTATGGGAGCAAGGAAAAAGAGGTCGCTAAAGGATGTAGCTCGAAAACACAGAACGGTAAGGTAATTGTAGATGTATTTATATGTATTCGAGTCCGCTTACATTGATTTTTAGTTTGTACAGTGATTTTCTCTTCTTGTATTTATATGTATTTGATAAGGGCATACACTGATTTTTATTTTGTACAGTAATTTTTGACTGTTGTATTTAGATGTATTTATATGTATTTGAGTTCATACAATAATATTTTTAAATACATTGTTAGTTCTATCATTTTGATGTTATTCATCAATTAGTTATGCATTCAATCTAATTGTATTCATCCGTATTTTCAACCTAATTGTATCTATCTGTATTTAAAATAACAGTTATTGCCATAACTCACAGTTTTTGTTGTAATTATTAGTGTACTATGTTGTATTCATGAATGAGTTATGTATTCAACCTAACTGTATTCATCTGTATTTTTAACCATATATTTTATCTTTTTAGTTGTTTTTTATATGCAGAAAATAAAATTCTTTGTTAAACAGCCGCCTATTTTATCGCTGCATATCAGTTCCTATACTAACACTGACATAATCTCTAACCTCAAAGAAAAGCTTACTCCAGATCAGTACAAACTATTTGGTACTACTTGTTTTGGAGGATTCCTCGATATGAAGCATTGGGAGGTTCAACATCAGTTGTTCAGGTGCTTCATGGTTCTACAGCTGGAAGAAAGTCCTATTGATTTATTTTTAATACATGTGAATGGTACAACAATATGCTTTTCAATCAGGGAGTTTGCACTAGTTACTGGTCTCAATTGTGTTAGTGACGCTGACGATTTTGAGTTTAACACAAAGATATCTAACAGGATTGTGAATACATACTTTAGCGGTGCAAAGAATGTCAAGAAGAAAGATTTGTGGAAATGCTTTGATGATAAGAATTGGGGTTTTGACAATGAGGGAGATGCCATTAAAATAGTTGTGTTGTATTTCATACATATATTCATATTATTCACCGAGAAGAACTGAACAACTATCCCAAGACTACATTTTGATTTGGTCGAGAACGCGAGAGGATAGTCCGAGCAATAATCTTCCGGCATTAGGAACTTGCTTTTCAAGACAGCCAAAGCATGGGGGCATGGTAACTCATCAACTTGGAATCTGCCACAACTGTAGTTTTTCTTTAGGAGGCAAACGGTGTAATGCATTCCTTCTTCATTCACCATGTGTAAGTGTTCAGTCGATGGTACAACCTACATTAAACGGAGAAATATTAGTTTTGGACATTTGTACAAAACATGTATCTGTCAATGAATACATGGATTACATACATTATACATGAATACAAGAAAAAAAATATTTGAAATACATTGAATTCAAACAGGTATTTATTGAACAGAATATAAAAAGTGAATAACATTATTTGTGAAATACAAGAATATGCTCTCAATACAAATATAAAATTAATGAATACAACCAATGAAATATACTCAATACAGCACTAATACCATGTATTAGGAATAAATAAAATACTGTAAATACAAAATAAATTTGAATACATTGAATATAACTGTTAGATACAACAGAATACAAGCACTAGGTTTATTATGAAATATGCAGGCAGTAGGTTACTATTACAGGTTGTATCCGGCATAAATACGTGATGTATTCATATATTGCATATTAGAGAAACATATCATGAAAGAAAGCATATATTATGAATACAACATAATATATGTTGTATAATAATATGCTGCCACGAATACACTATAAAACTATTACGAATACATTTACATACAGTTGAATACAACATATTGGTAAAGAGGTTGTAATTAATAACACTCAAACGTGATAGCATTTGACCTATCAACATGAAATTGAAACCTTTTAGCAATTGAATATTGCTCCATCACCGCCTTCAATGTGGCCTTATCTTTAAATACTTGTCCAATCATCACCTCTTTTTGATTAGTATTTAAAATAATCAAATCCCTTTCCGGTTCGAAAACCTCAATTGGTTCACCTGAATTTAAAGACGCAAGTGCAAGTGTATCAACTGTATCAAATTTATTCACCCCATCGGTTGCGTCAAGTTGCATTAGGTTTCTTTGAAATAAACTTCCTCCATCTACAATTTCTTTATCCAATGTAGTTATACACAATGGATACATCCCAAATTCTCTGTTCTCCTTTTTCAATTCTATATACACCTTGTAACCCATGTCATTGTGTATTTCCATAGGCGTGCAATTTTCTTCCACTTTGTATTCAATTTTAATTGACTTGGAGCTCAAATCTATGCCAAGTTACTTCGAAATTAAAGCAACCAAATCATTGTACGACGCATACTCCTTTATCAATATCCCATCAATCAAATAATCGACATAACAATTTTCAATGTTCCACTTGCCGGAATGGTGCATTAGCACTGTTAAACTTGCCATCTAGAAAACCGAAATTCAAAATATTTCTGTAGATACTTGTATCAATTTCGACCAGAACCTTGAACAATATCAGGAAAAAAAAACCTCAAACTGTATCAGAAAAAAAAGAGGGACTGAAACTCTGAAGAATGCTCTATTTTTTGGTGTTTAGCGTCTGATAAATCTTCTCGTTAGTTGGATTGATAATGTTGCGTGTTATAATTGATTTAGTTGAGTTATATTAGGAGTGTATGACGTTAAATTAGCAGTTTTTTATTATTAAACAACTGGAGAGACCTATTATTACGTTGATTACCGTTACTATATTTATGAATACATGGCACGAATACATACCGTTATTATATTCTTCTTCTTCTTTTTATTCTTCTTCTTCTTCTTCTCCTTCTTCTGATTCATCTTCTCCTTCTTCTGCTTCTCCTTCTTCTTCTCCTTCTTCTTCTTCTTCTTCTTCTTCTTCTCCTTCTTCTTCTTCTTATGCTTCTTCTCCTTCTTCTGCTGCTTCTTCTGTTTCTCCTTCTTCTTCTCCTTCTTCTCCTTCTCCTTCTCCTTCTTCTCCTTATTCTCTTTCTGCTCCTCCTTCTTCTTCTCCTCCTCCTCCTCCTCCTCCT
>AWOL01S0006996.1:0-22623 GCA_000715115.1 Nicotiana otophora | reverse complement strand
CCCCCCCCCCCAGTATTCGAGGTTGATTACAGAGAAGCCTTGGATATTGTTGAATTGTTCTATGTTAGCACTAACAATGGTTGCCTCGTTAAAAACCTCGCCGAAAAAACCCACTTGAAAAAAAAACCGGTCTAAGGAAAAAAGAGTGCAACGCGTGCTTTCAGACCTAAAGACTCCGTGTTGAAGAATCCATCGCCGTCCTCGATCGAACACCTGGAATTGATTAACTTAAAATATAAATTGAAATGGAGAAGGTCGTACCTTAGCAATAGTATCTCTTTAGGAGTGATGCATTTCAAATGTTTGGTAATTGTTCGCCGTTCATCGTGCCGAGCTTGTAGGATCCCTTTCCGATGATATCGAGGACCTGATATGGCCATTCCCAATTTGGACCCAGTTTTCCTTCATTCAGGTTTCGAGTGTTGAGGGTGACTTTCCTTAGCACCAAGTCCCCAATTTTAAAGTGTCGAAGATTGGTTCTTATGTTGTAGTACCTTTTGATCCGCTGTTTTTGTGCGGCCAATCAAACGAAGTCGGCCTCACGTATTTCATCCAATAATTCTAAGCTCGTATTCATGGTCTCATTATTCTATTCTTCTGTTACATATCGAAACATGAGGCTAGGTTCCCCGATCTTGACCGGGAAAAGAGCTTTGGCAAAATAGACCAAAGAGAACGGTGTTGCCCTCGTGCTAGATTTCGACGTCGTGCGATATGCCCAAAGAATCTCGGGCAATATCTCTCTCCATTTTCCCTTAGCGTCGGTCAATCTCTTTTTAAGATTTTGAATGATGATTTTGTTGGTCGATTCGGCTTGTCCGTTCCCACTGGGATGGTATGGCATTGATAGAATCCTTTTAATCTTATGATCCTCGTGAAATTTAGTCACTTTGCTGCCGATGAATTGTTTCCCATTGTCGCACACAATCTCGGCAGGTATCCCGAATCGACATATAATGTGGTCCCAAATGAAGTCTATGACTTCTTTTTCTCTGACTTTCTCGAAAGCCTGTGCTTCAACCCACTTAGAAAAATAATCAGTCATAAATAAAATAAACTGAGCTTTACCTGGAGCCGATGTAGAGGGCCGACAATATCCCTTTCCCATTTAATGAACGGCCATGTGGATAAGACCGAGTGGAGCTGCTCCCCGGGCTAGTGAATCATCGGCGCATAACTTTGGCATTTGTTGCATTTTCGGACGAACTCTTTGGTATCCTTTTCCATATCAGCCCAATAATACCCTGCTCTGATAACTTTGTGAACCAGTGATTCGACACCGGAGTGGTTCCCAAAAGTGCCTTTGTGAATCTCCCGCAGGACATAGTTGGTGTCTCCCGGTCCCAAACATATCGCCAATAGCCCATCGAACATCCTCCTGAATAGCGTTCCATCCTCGGCCAAGGTGAATCATGCTGCCTTCGTGCGTAGAGTCCTTGACTCCTTCGGATATGATGGGAGTTTTCCGTTCTTTAGGTATTCAATGTACTTATTTCTCCAATCCCAGGTCAGGCTTGTAGAGTTTATTTCGGCGTGGCCTTCTTCGATTACTGTTCTCTAGAGTTGTACGACAGTCCCCGAGTTAAGTTCATCATCCTCGACCGACGATCCCAAGTTTACAAGGGCATCGGCCTTGCCGTTCTGTTCCCGAGGTATGTGTTGTAAGGTCCACTCTTTAAACCAGTGCAAAGTTACCTGTAGCTTGTCCAAGTATCTCTGCATTCGATCTTCTCGGACTTCGAAAGTTCCGTTGACTTAGTTTACCACAAGTAGAGAATCACATTTGGCCTCGATGACATCTGCTCCCAAACTTTTAGCCAGCTTGAGACCTGCAATCATGGCCTCATATTCAGCCTCATTGTTAGTTAACTTCGAAGTTATGATAGATTGTCTAATTATCACCCGTGGGTGGCTTCAAAACGATGCCCAGCCCAGACCCTTTCGCATTCGAAGCGCCGTCTGTGAAGAGGGTCCACACCCCCGATGACGTACCCGATTTTAATAATAATTCCCTTTCGACCTCGAGCATGAGGGCTAGCGTGAAGTCGGCCACGAAGTATGCCAAGATTTGAGATTTGATGACCGTTCAGGGTTGATACTCGATATCATACCCGATGATCACGACGTCCCATTTGGCCAGTCGACCCGAAAGTTCGGGTTTGTGCAAGATATTGCGAAGGGGATAGGTAGTTACAACACAAATCGGGTGACACTAAAAATATAGTTTTAATTTCCTAGAGGCGCTTATTAAAGCAAGCGCTAATTTTTCTAAGTGTGGGTACCGGATCTCGGCCTCACCTAAGGTTCGACTAACATAGTAAACAGGGAATTGCGTACCTTGCTCTTCTCGAACTAGGACCCCACTTACCGCTATTTACGAGACTGCTAAGTATAAGTAGAGTTGCTCGTCCGCTTTCGGGGTGTGAAGCAATGGTGGGCTTGACAGGTATCGTTTCAATTCTTCCAAGGCCTAGTGACATTCTGGGGTCCATGCAAAATTGTTCTTCTTCCTAAGCAACGAGAAGAATCGGTGACTCCGGTCTGAGGACCTCGAAATGAATCGCCCCAGGGCGGCTATGCGCCCAGTTAGACTTTGCACGACCTTTACATTATCTAAGACCTTGATATTCTCGATAGCTTTGATTTTATCGGGGTTGATCTCAATTCCCCGATTGGACACCATGAAGCCAAGAAACTTGCCCGAGCCAACCCCGAATGCGCACTTTTCTGGGTTGAGCTTCATATTGTACTTTCTCAGTATATCGAAGGTTTCCTGCAAATGCTTTAAATGGTCCTCTACTCACAGGACTTAAATATCATGTCATCAATATAAACTTCCATAGAATTTCCTATTTGTTCTTTGAACATTAGATTCACTAGGCGTTGATAAGTTGCACCAGCATTCTTTAGTCTGAACGGCGTTACATTATAACAATATGTGGCGTATTTAGTGATGAACGAAGTCTTTTCCTGATCCTCCGGGTTCATCTGTATTTGATGGTACGCAGAGTAGGCATCGAGAAAACTGAGAATCTGGTGGCCGGCCGTGGCATCGATCATGCGATCAATATTAGGCAAAGGAAAAGAATCCTTAGGGCATGCCTAGTTCAAGTCCTTATAGTCTACGCACATTCTAAGTATGTTTCACTTCTTCGGGACTACCACTACATTTGCTAGCCATTCAGAATACTTTACTTCCCGAATGGATCCTATTTTGAGAATTTTGGTTACCTCGTCCTTGATGAAGGCATGTTTGATCTCGGACTAGGGCCTTCTTTTTTGCTTCACCGGGCAGAATTTTGGATCCAGACTCAACTTGTGAGTGGTAATTTCCGGCGGGATCCCTATCATATCGAGGTAGGACCAGGCAAAACAATCCATATTAGTTTTAAGGAATTGAATAAGTTTTTTCCTGAGCTAGGGAGTTAATCCCGTGCCCAGGTATACCTTTTGATCGGGCAGATGCTCGATCAGTATGATTTGTACAACTCTTCGATTGTTGATTTTGTGGCGTTAGAATCATCAAGGATTATGAAGGATTGGGGGATCATATAGTCATCATCCTCGTAAATTTCCCGTTCCTCCGGTTGGGCCGAGGCTGGCGACTGTGGTTGCTATTTGACTTCCAGCTCTCCCTTTGAATTTGATCCCTTTGCTGATGAAAGTGTCGATACCAGTGTCACCTCATCGATCGCAAATATCTCCTTGGCGGCGGGTTGCTCCCCGTAAACTATTTTGACTCCCTCCAACGTCGGGAACTTCAGAACTTGGTGAAGGGTCGAAGGCACTGCCCTCATGTTATGGATCCAAGGCCTTACGAGCAGGGCGTTGTATCTCGTGTCTCCCTCGATTACATGGAAATTTGTTTCTTGGATGGTCCCGACCACGTTTACTAGCAAGATAATCTCATCTTTGGTGGTTTCGCTCGCCATATTGAAGCCGTTAAGTACTCGAGCTGCAGGCATAGTTTTATCTTGTAGGCCGAGCTGTTCTACGACCCTCGATCGAATAATATTGGCCGAGCTACCTGGATCAATCAAAGCATGTTTAACTTGAATTTTATTCATAAGGACAAATATTACCAATGTGTCATTATGAGGTCGTTCGATCCCTTCCGCATCCTCGTCGTTGAAAGACAAAGTCTCTTCTGGTAAGTAATCTCGTGCTCGCTTTTCTCTTGTGATCATCACTTTGGTACATTTAAACACTAGTCTTTGTGGAATATTGACCCCTCCTACGATCATGTGAATCACGTGCTGTGGCTCTTCCTGCTCGTTTTGCCTGTTTGGATCTCTGTTTTTAAAGTGATTCTTGGCTCGATCACTTAAGAATTCCCGAAGGTGCCCCTCGTTGAACAATCGGGCTACTTCCTCCCTTAGCTGTCTGCAATCTTCTATTTTATGGCCATGCGTACCATGATACTCGCATGTTTGGTTGGGATTTCTCTGGGTCGGATTGGTTTGCAGAGGTCGAGGCCATCTAGTATCTTTGATACGTCTAATGGCCGACACTATGGCGGAAGCATCTACATTAAAGTTATATTCTGACAATCGAGGTGCTTCTTTAGATCTGGCATTATTATCGAAACCATTCTTGCTCATGAGCCCTCGGGAGCTCTGTCCTCAATCATTCCTTCTATCATTCCGAACGGGATTTCGTACAGGGCCATTATCTCTCCGATCTCCACCGTATGGCTGATATCGATCTCTGTTCGACCGCGGTTCCCGGTAGAATTCCCTTTTAACTCTTTCCACGGGCCTGTTAGGATAAATTGAACCAGTTGGAGCCCCCAATTGATCATCCTCGACCCTAATCTTAGACTGATACTGATTATGCACATCGGCCCAAGTGACAGCTGGATACTCGATCAAATTCTGTTTCAGCTGTTGTGAAGCTACGAAACTTCGAGCATTGAGGCCTTGAGTAAAGGCTTGAACGGCCCAATCATCGGTGACCAGTGGCAAATCCATCCATTCCATTTGGAACCGAGACACAAATTCCTTGAGCATCTCATTGTCTTTTTGCCTTATCTTGAAAAGGTCTGATTTTCTTGTGGCTACCTTGATAGCTCCGACGTGTGCCTTTACAAAATAATATGCAAGCATATCGAACGAATCAATAAAATTAGGTGGTAAATTATGGTACCATATCATAGCTCCTTTCGATAGAGTTTCCCCGAACTTCTTCAGCAACACGGACTCAATCTCGTCATCTTCCAAGTCATTTCCCTTAATGGCGCACATGTATGAGGTAACGTGCTTGTTTGGATCTATTATCCCGTTATATTTTGTGATATCGGGCATACGGAACTTCTTGGGGATTGGCTTCGGAGCCGCACTAGGGGGAAAAGGTTTTTGGACAAACTTTTTGGAACCAAGTCCTTTCAACACCGGTGGTGCCCCCGGGATTTGATCGACCCTGAAATTATAAGTTTCCACTTTCTTATCGTTTTCCTCGATCCTTTTTTCTCCTATTTCGATTCGCTTCATCAGATCCTCAAGCATATTTATGATAGCAGGATTGGTCTCCGGTTCTCCTCCATTCAATTTCTCTGATACCGATTTGGCTCTATGAACAATTTCTTGCGATGACTCGATCTCGATCATGCTTGGTGCACGATTCTGATTCTTAAGTTGTGCTATTGCATCTTGTTGAGTCTGCAACATTTCGAATATCATTCGAAGGCTAATCCCTCCTTCTCCACCGCCCTGTGCGTTCTGATCAGCTGTTCGAGCATCTCCGCGGACGTTATTTTTAGGATCGGCGCCCAAATTCCCATTAATAGCAATATGGGAGCTGACGTCGATTGGATCCACGGCCGGAGCTCCATCGGGGTTTACTGGACGTATTCCGTTTTCTGGGGCGGCTATGTTGTCATTCTCGCCATAGAGACCGATGCCATCGTCTGTGTATGTGGGTGCTACTTGAGAGTTTGACATATCGATCCTGGAATCAAAGACACTTCAAAAAACAAGCGTAAAATTATGTGTGTTACGAAAATTATACCAAACAATCACTATTATCCTTAGCTCCACGGTGGGTGCCAAACTGTTTTGCCTTAAAATCGGACAATAATTAAAGTTATAAGTAATTTTAAGGATGTGTGATTTCACTTGGCACAATCTGATAAATGTCAGAATTAATGCTAGGGATTAATTGTAAATAAAGCTAACCAATATGATGAACAACCACGGCCCTCGAGCTAGACCGCCCTCGAACCAGCTAAGTATGCTATTAAAAAGTATGGACTTTAACAAGAGAGCTTGCAAGAGAAAATATGATATATTACCTTGTTGTGCGTGAATGTATGTTGGTTACAAAATGATAAGACCCTCTTTATATAGCAGAGGAACCCTATTTATGGTATATTTCTAATTAAAGAAGTAAATCTCATGATAGGCTAAATATCCGATCCTAATTCAATATGTGCCGAGATTCCCGCCACGATCCTCACTCGATCACGGATATCTCGGCTTTCCATTATTCGGCGTAGCAGGTCTCCTTCGATCTTGTTCAATCTCTTTCTCGCTTCGGTCTCGAATTGACCTCGATCCTGATCGGCCAGTGATCCACGAGCTTACCAATCCATCTGTGTACCATGTTCCGATATAACTGGGGCCGGGCCTTGGTCTTCCATCCCGATTTCGGTTAGTCGTATGAAATTAGGAAAGCCCGATTCTGACTCTATATATATATATACACACACTAGTTTCTTTGTTGAGAATTATAATTCAATCCTTTAAATACTAACTTGACACTCGACAAAAATATATGGAAAATGCAAGTTGAGCGAAGCAAACCAGTTATTTGATTTTTGTATAGCATACAGGTCTATTATTTTTTTCAAATAACTGATACCAATTAGTTAAGATTAAAGTTTATTCATATTGGTACATTAATTTTAGATCCACTGTTCGCCAGGAAATTTTTAGCCTTATAGAGATTTTATAGGACTGTAAGAAATATGTTCTTTAAATATAAAGTTAAGGCGAATTTAAAGAAAATGATATAAATAATGAGAATTCATATTCTGATGATTTCTTTTCTTTTTTTTTTCCCTCACTTGGTGTTCTATATCAGTATTGCGACCCCGATTAATTTGGATTCATATAGTGTAAGACCAACTAAAGATAGAAATGCTTTCCATTAGATATTTTTTATTCTAGGACTCGAATTCGAAACCTCGGTTACAAGAATCCTATTTATCGGACCACAAGTTGGTGGTTATTGTGATATCTCTAACAAAACTGAAAGTGGCGTAGTTATATATAATTGGATGCAAACCTATCATTTGTGCTATTTGGTTAGAAGAAATTATTAGAGAGTGGACGAGAGGGAGAAAGGCCGGGGGATCACATGTCAAAGAGTTCAAAAAAGAGAGATTCTCCCACATCTCAATCATAGCAATTGTCATCTGCCTCATGATTTATGTCTTGAAAACTCGACGCCCATTTCTCTCTGTCTCTTCCCCCAACCCCTTTTCTTCTCTTTAATCAGACAATAGAAACCTCAAACTATCATTAATTTCCTTTTCCTCTCCTCCATCTAATCTCACGTGACACACACTCCATGTTTGAATATTTATATATTGTCCGTTATTTATTATTTTGTAGTCTATTTTCGTCCTGTGATAATCTCCTCTTGCTTGGCATAGCTTAGCTTCACTTTATCAAGGTTCATTCTTGAAAATGAGAAAAAGTAAAAAAAAAAAGAAAAAAGATTAATTTTTTTTTTATAATTTTCTTAAACCTTATGGGGTCAAAAGTCAAAGGGTAAAACATAGGGTTGAACTTTGATTCTGGTCGCAGTAATGCTACATTTTTATGAAAAAAATAATGTACCTTCTTTATCAATAATGGCTAAAGGAAAGGCTGTTTTTCTGGATTTCTAACAAAGGCTTTTTGGTTTAAATCCTTTTCGTTTTTTTGTCTTTAAGTTGATGATGCATCCTTAACCTGTTTAAGCAGAAATAATCATCATCTCCTTGCATGCAACATGCACGGAATTTGGATTAATTCACCACTTCTAGAAAACCCATAATCATTATTGGCACTAATAGGGAGGAATTTGGTTAATTATTATGCATTTTTGGCTCATTTATACTTAACAAAATTAAGTGGATTGACTCGATGTGAACACCAAATGTGGATACGTAATCAGTTTTTATCCTCTTCTTGTCCTAAAATTTATTCTGAAATTAATAAGGAAAATAGTAGTGTTTATATGTAATTATGTATTCATGAGCTAACTTGACCCACGTACTTATAAAGACCGCATAGATTTATTTGTAATACAAGTAGAATGGGAAAGACTTCAATTATAACAAAACAATTACCTCCAGATCAAAAGAAAGATTCACTCTGTGAGTCCAAATATTGTGACTAGTCTTTCAAGGAAAATAAGGAGTAATGAGAATGTAAAAACCTAAATTAAATTGGAATAATGATAACAATATAAACTATATAGTCTGTTATCGAATGTAACATGTAGGCCAATTTCGAAAGTCAGCTTAGCTCTAGTCCCTTAGATTTGATGTTTAACCTTTAAGTCTCTACTATAATACTCTTCCCGTTTCAAATTAGATGAGATACTTTTTTTTTAGTTGTTCCAAAATAAATGAAATATTTATAAATTTGGAAATAATTAAATTTTAAACTCTTCATTTGACTCATTTACCCTTAATGAGAAACTTTTATAATCACACAAATATCATTGTCCCACAAAGCTTTTACCCCTTAAGCTTTTAAGACCACAAGTTTCAAAAATTTTCTTTATTTTTTTCTTAAACTCCGTGTCGAGTTAAATTACTTCGTCCAAATTGAAACAGAAGAAAGGAGTACATGTACTTATTAGTGGACATTAAAAGGCAATGCATGCTGATATAGCTGAGGCCTTCCATAATCACATAGAGTGGAAGTGTGGACAACAACCTTTCACTTCCTTTAAACTATATATACTCAATGCAAAGCCATATTATTTTAAGACTTGTAAAGTCTCTGTCTTCTAGTTGCCTACGCAAATGACTACTAGTTAATAAAATTTTATTTTTTTAAACAAGGCAAATCAATTTGCTCGCCAAAGATGCCTTTTTTCTTTCTTTTTTCCTTACTTTTTGTCACTTCGAACAATATTTTTCTGTCAATTGTAGTAAGCATGACGATTGGGCACATAAGCCTATATTTAATCACTATTATTAACCTAAATATATAGAGAGGTAACTTCCCTTCCACTATTAAGCTCCACAGTGAAGCATACTAGTATAGTAATACTCTCTCCATTTTAATTTAAATAACACATTTTCCTATATTTCAAAAAGAATGATATGTTTTTATATTTAGAAAGAATTTAACTTTAAATTTTTTATTTTACCTACTTTATCCTTAAGGAGAAGTTTTTATAGTCATACAAATATTATGGTTCCACAAAAATTTTGCTCCTTAACCTTTTAACATCACATATTTCAAAAATTATCTTTCTTTTATTAAATTTTATACCTAATCAAATTAGATCGTCTAAATTGAATCCATGGAGTAACATGGTCCAGTAAAAGAAAGTGAACACATATATAGTGTTTAGAATTACAATTAAGGGCAGAAACGAAGGCCATTTTATGAGTGTCCAAATGATTTAATCATGGCTCTGACAAGTGCTACTGTATGCCAACTGGTCGTGTGAACTCTCCAAGAATTTTAATGACTAATTTCAGACATTAAGACAGAAAGGGGAGCGTGGGGTGAAACAGAAGCAGATACAGTGGCTGGCACTTTGTACCTTTTGCGTTCGTTAATTTTTTGGCTTAATATTATCACGCCATCAGAAAAAATATACATATATTTTTCTCTTTGTGAAACAAGTAATATTTCTTAATGTATATCATAACATTACAATGCTATATACAAAGCACATCTATCTGTATACTTATCTTCTTAAGTATAAAAACTAATTCAAAATAATTTAAGTTACATAGTTATCACTTATCACTCTCCTCAAACGATGCTCGGTTTGAAAGAATGTAGAGCTTGTCGCGTAAGAACAATACCCGTGGTGAAGGAAGTACCTTGGTCAATAAATCAGCAAGTTGATCTTGGGTAGGGACATATTGAACTTGGAGAGCACCCAAGGCAACTTTTTCACGAACAAAATGAACATCAATTTCAACATGCTTGGTACAAGCGTGCTGAACATGATTTTGTGCCAAATAAATGCTGCTAATATTGTCACAAAAAATTGTAGAAGGTGAAGAAAGAGAAACATGAATTTCCCGTAATAGCGAAAGTAACCACGTTATTTTAACCGCAGCGTGGGCAACTGCTTTATATTCAGCTTCAGCACTTGATCTAGAAACAATATTTTGCTTCTTAAAAGACCAGGAAATAAGATTAGGACCAAGAAAGACACAGCAGGCAGAAGTAGATCGATGAGTGGCAGGGCATCCAGCTCAGTCCGCATCACTGTAGCATTTTAAATTGTCGATGGAACCACCATAAATAAATAAATCATGATCCAAGGAACCTTGCAAATAACGTAGGATTCTTTTGACAACAGTATAATGAATGTCCAAGGGAGCATGCATAAATTGAAAAACTTGATTAACGGCAAAAGCAATATCTGGATGGGTGAAATTTAAGTACTGGAGACCGCCAACAAGACTTCTGTAAAGAGTAAGATCAGAAAAGGGAGGAGGATCTGCAGAATAAATAGAGACTTAGGAGAAATAGGAGTTGAAACTGGTTTGGAAGAAAGCAGGTTTGCACGACTGAGAAGTTCTTTAACATACTTGGATTGACAAAGAAAAAAAACCCCATTGTGAGCAATTATAGAAACACCAAGAAAGTAGTTAACTGTTCCTAAGTCATTCATTGAAAACTCGGACTTGAGTGTATGAATTAAAGATTTAAGTAACAAGTCAGAAGAAGCAGTGAGGAGAATATCATCAACATATAGAACAAGAATAGAAATATCTGAGTTATTTTTATAAATGAAAAGAGAAGGATCAGACATGCTATTTTGAAATCCATTGCTCTAAATAAAAGAAGTACATCGATGAAACCATGCCCGGGGGGGGGGGGGGGGGGGGGGGAGGAGGCTTGCTTTAAGCCATAAAGAGCTTTGTTCAACCGACAAACATGATGAGGAAATTGTGGATGAACAAAACCAGTAGGCTGCTTTATATATACCAATTCGTTAAGCTTGCCATGTAAAAAGGCGTTCTTAACGTCTAATTGATGCACAAGCCAGTGCTTAGATGCAGTAAGGGAAAGAATAGTACGAATGGTGACTGGTTTCACCACAAGACTAAACGTTTAATCATAGTCTAGTTCTTGTTGTTGTTTGTAGCCTTGGGCTACAAGACGAGCCTTAATACGCTCTAGAGAACCATCCGATTTTTGTTTAATTCGATATACCCAGCGACAACCAATGATATTAGCGTGAGAGGAAGGTAGTACTAAGTCCCAAGTGCGATTAGCCATAAGTGTGTTGTATTCATCGGCCATTGCATGCCTCCAATGAGGACACTTAGAAGCTTCCGTATAAGATAAAGGTTCAAATAGAAGTGAAAAGGAATGAGAAATTATGGAAGGAATTATTCGTGGCTTGAGAGATCCTGTTTTCTTACGGGTAATCATGGGATGTGACTTAGAATTAGAAGAAGGTAAGTTTGAAAATTGAGTTTGAGAAATAGAAGAGATGTGATGTGGGATGTGAGATGAATTGGTGATAACATTGATTGACTGTGAAGTATTAATATTAAGAGGTAAAGGAGTGGGCTGGATAATATTTGGAGAGGAGTTGGAGATGTCACGATGGGATGGGAATGTATTTTGAGGTGGAGGAAAGTTAGAATTATTTTGAGGTGGTTGGTTAGATGTATTTTGGATAGGAAAAGATTATCCAGGTGGTAATGTAGTTTGATGGATATAAGAATTAAAATTATGATGATTTCGTGGAGAGTGTAACGTAATTGGAGATAAGGCTTGAAGTGAAGAATTAGGAGGCAAAATTGGAGAAAGATTTTCAGCATTAACAGGAGATAATAATTGTGCACATCGCTAAAAATTCCTATGCTGAAAAATAGGAGATAAAGGAGGATGAATACCAATTGAAGAGGGAAATTTAAAAAGGGCACGAGAGTTAGGTTCAGATGAAGTTGAGGGGAGAAGATAAGGATAAGGAAAGAAATCCTCATTGAACCTAACATATCTAGAGATAAACACTTTTTTACTAGAAGGATCAAAACATCTACATCCCTTGTAGTTAGAGGGATAGCCAAGAAAGATACAATGGGTTGAATGAGGACTCAACTTGTTAGAGGAATAATCACGTAAATTGGGATAACAAGAACAACTGAAGACACGCAGATGATGGTAGATAGGACACTTTCCAAAAAGAGTTTCATATGGTATCTTAAAGTGAAGCTTAGACGAAGGAAGCATATTTAAAAGATGGACAACAGTGTGCAAAGCTTCGACCCGAAATTGAGAGGGAAGAGAAGCTTGAAATAATAATGAACGAACCATATTTAATATCGTACGATGCATCCGTTCAGCTTTGCTATTTTGTTGGTGAGTGTGAGGGCATGAAATGCGAAGCAAGACACCATTTTCATCAAGAAACGAACCAAAAGCTTGAAGTTTAACAAATTCAGCAGCCCATCACATTGAAAAGACTTTAATTTTGTAGAGAATTGGGTCAATACATAAGCATAAAAATACTTAAAGTTAGTGAAAGCATCAGATTTATGCTTAAGAGGAAATACCCAAGAGAACTTTGCGAAATCATTATGAAATAAAATATAATAGCGAAAACCAGTAAAAGAGGGAACATGGGAAGTCCAAATATCACTATGAATTAACTCGAACAGAGATAAAGAAAAAGAACTAGAATCCATAAATGGTAACTTCTGGTGCTTGCCAAGTTGACAAGTATTACATAAATTCTCTAAACATTTGAATGAAGAACAAGGTAACTTATTGACCCTAATTAAACTAGCTAAAACAACCGAGCTTGGATGTCCTAGACGGTGATGCCAAAGGTTTGGAGAGACACGAGCAGCAGCAAGACCAGAATGAGAAGCTGCAGCATAATCACCAAAATGAGAAGAAATTGAATAAAGTGGTCCACGACTATTGCAGCGAATGAGATGCCTTTTCATTATGAGTTCCTTAATCGAAAAATCAAAAGGATCAAATTCCATGGAACAATTATTATCCGTAGTAAATTTTCGAACACTTAGTACATTGGTGGAAAGATAAGGAACAATTAAAATAGCTCTAAGCGAAAAGATAGAATTAGAATTAGAGATAGTACCATGTCCAGTGTAATAGATAGGAAGTTGAGTTCCATTACCCACAACTACACGATCCGAGCCATTATAAGGAGTAACTGAGGATAAATTGGATGCATTTGGAGTCATGTGTGAAGTTTCTCCAGTATCCACAAACCAAGAGGCATTACCGGATGAAGAAAATGAGTAGTTGAAACTAATGTCTAACACAAAGGCCTTAGAATTTAGAGATGGACAATCGCGAGCAGTGTGGTGTGGCTGATAGCAGAGTTGGCAATAAAGATTCACATTATTAGGTTGGGAGGGAATGAAAGCAGTAGGATAAGAAATTGAAGGAGGACCTAGAATGGAAGGAAGACGTGGACGAGGAGTGAACTATTGAGGCCCAACATTAAAGGATTTGGTAACCCTTGAGTGTGGCGACCTCGACCACGTCCACCATTGGAATAAGCCCACCATTGTTATTACGACTATGTCCACGACCATAAAAGGAAGAAGATTGTTGCTTAGCCACAAAAGCAGTGGTGGAATTATCCGTAGAAGACTTAGAGAGACTAGTTAATTGGGCTTCATGAAGAAAAAGTAGAGAACGTGCTTCAACAAAGGTAGCAAGAGGAACACGAGTAGAGATAGAAGTGTTCACAGACATATATTCTGGAGTTAATCCAGAAAGTATTTGTAGAACAAGATCAGATTCAGATATTGGATTGTCTATGGACGTCAATGCATCTGCAATGGACTTGAAACGATGGACATATTCATTAATTAAAAGATTACTTTTCTTAAGGTTGTGAAACTGGACTTTCAGTTGAAGTGTCCGAGAACTGACTTGATCACGGAATAAATGCCCGATTTGAAGCCATGGGTCTCTAGAAGTGAGAGAATGATTTGGCTTGATAATAGCTTGAAGAATTTCTTGAGAAATATTTGCTTTAATCTATGAAAGAACAATGGAGTCAAGTTGAATTCATTGTTGAAAAGAAGGATTCGGGATAGAGGTACCATCACCATGAAGAATAGTAGGAGCAGGATAGGGAAAACTTCCATCAATAAAGCTATAAACACCATGATCTTTGAATACCGGTAAGAAAAGCTCTCTCCATAACATATAGTTTGTAAAGTCAAGAACAATAGGTATAAGATATTTAATGTTGGAGACGGAAATAACAGAGGGAGAGGATGGAATAAAGAAGGAAGCATTAGTCATGGAGGCCGGGGATGTAGGAACTGATTCAGTAGAGGAGTTGGGAGCCATGATTTAACAGAGGAGAAAAACAAAACCTAGACTTCTGATACCATGAAATAAGTAATATTTCCTAATGTATATCATAACAGTACAATGCTATATATAAAGCACATCTACCTGTACATATAACGTACTTATTTTCTTAAGTATAAAAACTAATTCAAAATAATTTAAGTTACATAGTTATCACTTATCACTTTGATCTCTCATGGAGCTCAACCGTGAAGATAATTTTAAAGTATAACCAAAATTTGAGAGGTAAATTCTGATTATGTTTTTGAAGAATTTGGACACGTGAAATTTATTCATTTCAAGTGAAGATCTATTAATGGCAAAACTAAATAGGAAGCAATTCGCTAAAGGAATAATGTCAAACACATATATTTTATAAAGTACAAATTGGGAGTTGTTTGGCCTGGTATATAAGAATAGTGTTGAATATGGTATATTAGTTATGTTGGGAATAGTTACGTTGATATTATTTCTTATCAACTGTTTGGTTTTGTGTATTAAAACAATAATATGCATTGTATATTTCTTTAAGAAAAATGATTTCTTTGCAAAAATACCTTCGACGGTTTGAAAAGGATTTGAATTTTTTTTCTGAAAGGGTAGTTCTGTCCTTATATATGCTTATCCATATATTAAAAATTATGATATTATTAATATCATGATTTGCTATGTATACGAATTATATTGAATAGGGTATATAACTAAGACAAGTATTAATTGTACATACGTTGAAAAAAATAAAATATTAGTAATACCAAAGCTAATACATATAAGATTTTTTAATTAGGTAGTATTTCTTCGCTCCTGCTTCTCTCTAGGCACTGGTTAGTCTAGCGTGCGCCCTGGAGGTCCATGGGAAGGGGACGAGGTCGGAGAAGAGGAAGACCTAAGAAAGAGATACAAATTGCTTTTGGGAGTGCAGTGCATGTTCAATACAAAGTGAATGCTTCAACATCTAAACAATCATCTACCATAATTCCAATGGAACAGTTACCCATATCGGAACCTTTATCGAGCTCAACAACTGAGAAACGACAGGTAGTGGAGCCGGTGGAAGTGGACAAAACACCACTACAAGTGAGATCTCAGGCAGAGGGTGGAACGCAACTGAAAATAGCTGAGGATCTGGTGGCTAAGTCACCTACTCAAACACAGGGTGTGAAAGTCCCAACACAGAGCAACCCTGAAATTAAAAAGGCAAATAAGTAGATTCCTACAGAGCAAGAGGCAGTTGTGAATAAACCTAAGTAGAACTCGTTGTTTGCTGGAAATAGAGCTGCGAAAAATGGTATAACCTTAACCTATTTCCCTCCTCAATTTCTTAATGGAGAAACTATAGTCCAACTAGAAAAAATTGAAGTAGAGAAGGAAGCAGAAAAGTGGAAGAATGCCGTTATTGTCTATGTGATGGGAGAAACACCAGGGTACTCCCTTATGCATAAGTATATATCCCAGATGTGGAATACCATAGCTATACTGGATCTGTTTCTTCATGAGGAAGGTTATTATGTGGATCGATTTCATGATGTTAAAGATATGAATGAGATTCTATTCTCTGGCCCTTATACTATTCGAAATCGACTAATTATTCTGAAACCATGGACCCCTGCTTTTGATTTTAGCCAAGAGTTCATGACTGAGATATCACCGTGGGTTAAGTTCCCCAAATTACCTATGAGTTGCTGGGGATGAGGTTCCTTGGGAAGAATTGCTAGCACATTAGGGAAACCTTTGTTTGCAGATGAATGTACAACTAAGCAAACAAGGATCTCATATGCGTGAATGCTAATTGAAGTGAATGTGTCTAAAGCACTGCCTGACTCAATTACAATTATGGATCCAAATGGACAAAAATTTCAGCAGGAGGTAGTATTTGAATGGAAGCCCCAATTCTGTCCTCAATGCTTAACTATAGGACATATCTGCTCTAAGAAGATACCTGAACAACACTTGATGGAGAGGCAAATACAGAACAGGAGAAGAGGTGAACTAAAGAAGGTGGTTCAGGAATGGAAGCCTAAAACGGTACCATCAACTAGCCAAAATATGGACAAACAGCAGCCGGATCATCGTGAGGTAGCTCAGTCTAGAGTATCTATTAATGAAAGAAAACATCAACAACAAGAAAATAACACACAAAATCAAGTAGCAACTCCAGATGGAACAGTGAGGAATGCCTCTAAAGGCAAGGAGCAAGTGCCAAGCCCGGAATTGAACTTGATCAACTTTCCATAGTTGAGTGCTGCTATGGCTAGCAAATCTAAGACTGAGAAAGTACTGCCTTTGCAAAGAGAGGACCAGAGAACCAGACAAGCAAAAACTCCTGATTCAGGAGATAATACAACTTCTCAATGACTTGGCTTATATGGAATATTAGAGGTGTAAATAAAGTGTATAAATAGAGAGAGTTAAAGAAATATATAAGATCAAAAAATATCAAAATACTGGAGCTGTTGGAAACCAGAGTTAAGCAACATAGATGTCCAGAAATAGCTAAGACTATTGCTCCCTATTGGGGTATTATTAATAACTACTCCTCTGCTGTCAATGGAAGAACATGGCTGGTGTGGGATCAAAGAGATTACAATATAACTGTACTGAAAGTGGAAGCTCAATTAGTACATTGTGAAGTTAGAGATTTCTCTTCTAACTTTCAATGTGTTCTGACTATTGTCTATGGATTCAATATTGTGGAGGAAAGGAGATCTCTATGGAATACTCTTCAAAATATTTTATGTAATACTAACTGCCCATGGCTAGTGTATGGGAACTTTAATGCAATATTATCTACTACTGATAGAAAGAGCTGCATCCTGTGAGTTTCAGTTAAGTAAAGGATTCTTCAAACTGTATCAATGCCACTCTACTAAATGAATTACAATGAGAAGGTGAATATTTCACATGGTCAAATAAGCAACAAGGATCAGAGAGAGTTAATAGCAAAATTGATAGAGCATTTGGTAATTATGACTGGATGATGTTGTGGAGACCTATTATCTTAGAATATGACCTCCATAACATTTTATACCATGCCCCAATGCTTTTGACATTGCAGAGTGTGAACCATAACATCAGAGCTCCATTCAGATTCTTCAACATATGGAGTGAGCATCCATAATTCTTGGAGCCAATTGATGTCCACCGGAAGAAGCAGCTTGATAGAGATCCTATGCAGAATGTATGGAACAAACTAAAGGCACTGAGGCCAGTCTTCAGACAGCTGAATCAAAAAGAGTTTAAAGTAACATCAGTGAAGATTGAGAAGGCAAGAGAAGAACTACAATATATTCAAGTTGCAATAGTCGGCAGATATGATGACAGTCTTGTGATTAAAGAGAAAGAAGCTTTGATGAATCTTGAAAAATAGAACCTGCTTGAGGAGAGTATTCTAAGGCAAAAGTCTAGAGCCCAATGGATACAGTTGGGGGATCCAAATTCTAAGTATTTTGCTGCAGTCATGTAGGAAAGAAGCTAAAGGAAGCAAATCATGGAACTCAATTCCATGTTAGGTGCTAAGTTGCTGACTGATCCTAAGGAGCTCTGAGATGAAATTGTATCATTCTACAAAGGGTTAATGGGGACTCTAGTCCCTCACTAAAGGCACTCAATAAAGTTACAATGATCAAGGTACCCAAGCTAAGTCATGAACAACAAATCCTCATGTGTGCTCCAGTTACTGACCCAGAAATAGCTAATGGACTGAGTTCAATTGGAAATGATAAATCTCCAGAGATGGATGGGTATAATGCCTACTTCTTTAAAAAGCCATGGAGTATAGTGGGGCTAAAGATTACAAGGGCAGTAAGAAGATTCTTTGAGTGTGGCAAGATGAATAGAGCTATTAACTGTACTTCTCTCATCTTGATCCCTAAAAATGATCATCTTGTTACAGTGAAAGAGTATAGACCAATTGCTTGTTGTACTGTTATGTACAAAATCATTTCTAAAGTCCTTGCCTCAAGACTCCAGAAAGTTATTGCATCAGTAGTATGTGAAGCACATACTGGATTTATTCCAGGCAGGAAGATATCAGATAACATCTTTCTTGCTCAAGAACTGGTGAAATCCTATACAAGGAAGAATATTTCCCCTAGATGCATGATAAAAATAGACCTTCAAAATACCTATGACTCAGTGGAATGGATATTTCTGGAGCAGGTCCTAGATGAGCCTGGCTTTCCTAGACAATTCACCATGTGGACCTTAGAATGTGTGAAGATAGTTAACTATTCTATATTGGTTAATGGAGAACCCACAGCTCCATTTGATGCAGCTAAACGGCTAAGACAGGGAGACCCAATTTTACCATTTCTCTTTGCCTTAGACATGGAATACTTAAGTAGAAAGCTCAATGAGTTGAAAGGAAATAAAGTGTTTAAGTATCACCCAAAGTGCTCTAAACTAGCAGTGACTCATTTATCATTTGTAGATGATCTACTGTTATTCTCTAGAGGAGATGTTGAGTCTGTTTCCATACTGAATAGGTATTTTTTGGACTTCTCTTATGCTTCAAGATTTCAAGCTAACAAAGAGAAGAGCTCCATTTATTTTGAAGGAGTCACTCAGATCATTCAAGATCAAATCCTATAACTGTTAGAATTTCCAAAAGGAGAGCTCCCCTTCAAATATCTGGGAATCCCCCTGTCCACTAAAATGATCTCTTTACTTCAGTGGCTACCATTGATCAACAAAATGGTAGTCAGAATCTCATCTTTGACTGTAAAGAAACTCTCATATGCAAGGAGATCTTAGTTAATCCAAACAGTCCTCTTTGGTATTCAAGCATATTGGTCTCAACTGTTTGCTATTCTTTCAAAGTACTAAGTACAATTGAGACCTATTGTCGAAGCTACTTATGGTCTGGAACAAACACAATCACAAGAAAAGCTCTAATTGCTTGGAATAAGGTTTGCACTCCAAAGTCAATGGGTGGCCTAGGCTTGCTAAATATAAGACTATGGAATAAAGTTGTAATAGCTAAGGCAAGTTGGGATATTGAGCATAAGATAGATAGATTGTGGATCTGGTGGTTACATGCCTACTACATCAAGAACCAGTAATTCAGTCAAATGCCTATCCCTCAACATGCAGGATGGATGGTGAGGAAAATATTTGAAGCAAGAGACACAATGGCACTGATTCAAGATATCAAAACAGACAGCTTAATCAAGCAGATTTACCTTAAGCTTATTGGTGATAATGAGAGAATAACTTGGAAGACATTGAGATATGGAAATGATGCTAGACCAAAAGCTGAATTCACAGTGTGGCTGCAGATGCATAGGAAACTAATGACTATTGATAAACTTGCCTCATGGAGGATAAATGTTGATCCTATATGCAATCTATGTAACAATCACAATGAAACAAGAAATCATGTATTCATGGAGTGTCCTTTCTCTAACAAAGTCTAGGAAGGAGTGTTGAAATGGATGCATGTTCCTCTCTTCAGAACATCACAATGGGAACTAATGGAGAAATGGATCATTAAAGGATCAAAGGGTAAATCACAAAGAGCTCAAATCTTTAAGTTGGCTTGTACTGAATGGGTGCATATAATGTGGATGGAGAGAAATCAAAGAAGATTTGAAAGAATAGCAAAGAGTCATAGTCAATTGGTGAGGGAGATTGCATATGTTTGTAATATTCGGGCATCTACTAGAATTAAAAAACTGGTTCAACAGCTTAGTATTTAGTTTAGCTCTAGTAGTTAAGTAGTTCTTTGTGTTCTTAGACTAGATAGCAGACTGTGATGTAGTCTAGCTATGGTTCCTTATTATAAACATTCTCGTAATTAATAAAATCTTTAGTTCCAAAAAAAAAAAAGCTAATACATATATTAGTTTTTCTAGTATATCCTACCAAACCACTACAAGAAAAGTGCTGATTACATGGGGATTTTCCTAGGGATAATATAAAAATATCCGCAGGTAATTTGATTTTTTACGGAATTTCCTAGCAAAATAAATCCGTTGAAAAAATCTTCGTAGGTAATTATTACCTGCAAATTAAATTATCTCCAGGTAAATTACCTGGGGATTTTGTATTCCCGTGTAACTTACTTGTAGATTTATCAACGAAACATATCAAAAAAATCGTAAAAGTATTTTGGCAAAAATTCGTAAACAAAAGGAATTTTCTTGGGAATTTATGTGGGAAGAAATTCGCTGGTAATTCCCCATGAAGATCCTCAAGTAAGTCCGTAGGAAATTTTGAGGTGAACATTTATGGATGAAAGGGATTTTCTTGTGAATATTTATGAAATTTTCCGCAGGAAAATTCCTTTAAAAATCCCAAGTAAAATCCGCATGTAAGATAATCCCCATGTAAATTTTTGTTTACGGGTAAATTCCCATATAAAATTGACGCGTTTCAAAATATTTTTCCAAAAAATTCGTAAGTAATCCATACATTCTTAAAATATTATTTTTATTTAATCTTGCTTATATTCTTACAATTCAACTGTATTATCATAATCATTCCACACACGTGTTGTGAGTAATAAAGTGACGGCAATCGCAGTTATATATGCATAACTTAATTAACCTTTAGAAGTTGATACAGTAAACTTAACCATAAAGAGATAATAAATTTCCAGCTAAATCGATGCAAAAATAATTCAGTAAGTAATAAAATTGTCAATACAACATCTGTGATTTTCAAAAACAGTACCTGTGGATTTATCAGGAAAAATTAAATTCGCATGTATGATATTCTACAATTTAAGAATTTTAAATTTCGGCAAGAATATCCGCAGGTAAATCTGGGAATTTTATCCCCACGTAAATATCCCCTAATCCGCCTTTTTCTTGTAGTGAAACCCTTTGTAGTGAGACCCTTTATTGTTTTCTCTATCTCAGCTTTTGATGTACGGTAATATAATCATTTTTGAGAGTTAATATTTTTTTATTCTAGTTTGCTAATTTTTTTTATTATAAAATTAGAGAAGTAATTTATAATGTTGATTACATATAATAAAGCAAATAAAAATATCTATGTGATTGTACAAACTTTTATATTACATGGTCATGAGCTTCAAAAATGTGTTTATCGTGTACTTATATAGTATAGAAATAATCTTGGACCGAATATCCTTAACGGGCGGAATACGATTACACATGCGAAAAACTGGCTTGCCACGCCGTCCAGCACGACGCGGATGTGCAGATTTTCAGAAGCTTGCTCAAATGTGGCCTAATGCATTTTCCTTGAACTGCCATAACGTGTGGCACCTTGGCCGGTATCTTGCCAACTTTCCACATTGTTAGTTTCTTCGATTCAAATGTCTATCTTAACAAGCCACCTTATATATCACATCACTTAGCACGCCGTGATAGATCACATTCTGGCCTTGAACGTTTTCTTCCACTTTTCAAATACATACTCAATTCTTAATTTCCGAACTCGATTTTGGTATGTTAATAGATTCTTGATCTATATCTTCCATTTTTGGGTGTGTTATGTCTATGTAACCGGGACCTCTCATAAGAAATTGGATCCTAGAGCTGTGAGATGTGTCTTCCAGGATTGGGATTCGCAAATATGTTAATAGATTCTTGATCTATATCTTTCATTTTTGGGTGTGTGTTATGTCTATGTAATCGGGGCTAGGAGTGTTCTCAATCTTAGCATTCCGAGACAAAGATTGGGTCGTCGAACTAAAGAATCTCAGCATTGGCCATAAAAACGCGTTTGAAGGCCTGTTTATGGGACTGATAGGGACTCTTAAACTTTTACTCAGACTTCAAACTTTATTCAATTTAGCTCCATACATTTTTGTTAATCCGGATTCTCAACCTACACAACAAATAACACGAAATGAGTATAAATTATTCATATTTTAGCTCAAACACAATTAAAGTATAACAAATAATAAGTGTAATATAATCAAAAATTCGTATTTCTAGTCTACCATCAACACCCCACACTTAGACCATTGCTCGTCCTCAAGCAATACAAACTACACTTCAAATAGGGATGATATTTTCATGCAACTCTCCTAACTTGTCGTGCCAAGAATATTTTGTTATTCCCGGTCAATATTGCTGTATTTGTAAATATTAATTCTGCAAAATATAAG
>AWOL01S0006995.1:0-18209 GCA_000715115.1 Nicotiana otophora | reverse complement strand
AATGTATAATCTATGCATACCTAGTAGGAAAAGTAAACAATGAAATAGATTAATATATTTGGTGTTAAATTTCTTGTTGTCAATCATCAAAATCTTGAGGCTAACATACCCTTGCAGCAATTGGTGAATTGTTGGTTGTAAGGCACCCCTGGGAGCATATCTACAATAGTGGGAGTCTTCTTGCAACAATGTGGAACATTTCCTTTGAACTTGGAGCAGTCACCTTGTTCTGTGGCTTGTGCACCAACCATAGTCCAAATCACTTCTTTTTTTGCCCATGTCCATCCCAATGTCCAGCCAGGGGTCATGATGTGCCGGTACATTTGGAAATTGTTCATCGTTACAACAGCCTAGGAACAAAAGACGGATTCAGAATTTAAATTTGATAGATCGAATCTTTAAATTCTAATCAGTGAATTCGTTGTACTTTTGTAAAAATATGATTTCAGAATTTATAGTTACCATCATCTATAGGGATCTTCCCATGCACATAAACGTGCGGTAATAATGAACTTAATTTTTATATAGTGGTAGCTAGTGTAAAAGGTCAACAGAAAGATAACTTAAAACATATTTACAATCAAATCATTTATAAGGTAATTTGCAAGTAAATTTCTATGATAATCAATAATAGGTATTCTCGTAAAAATGATAACTATACTAATAGTTGTGAAAAATGTTTACGTAGTCAGAGAATATAATTTAGATCCAAATATAACTATAGGTAACACTATCAGTATATGTGAGTTAAATATCATAAGCTAGGCACTCACATGCAAGAATAAATGACCATGAGAATCATAAAAATGTCCTTTTTTCCCAATGCAGAACTTAATATTTAGGGAACATGAATGGGAAGAGATTATAATTTACTATTGTCACAATGTTAAAGAAACAAGAGAGAATAAGGGAAGGAAATTAACTTACAACATAGCCATCAGGAGTCCAAGACTGGTATATGATGGTTTATTTATTCAAATATCTAAAATCATACACTTCTTCCACAAGTAATTTCATAATTCACCGCCTTCATAATAATCTCAAACTTAGGAAAGAAACAAATCATGAATGCGCTTGAATACTTCAGGCGTACTCATAATTACTTGAATCATCGTGATTATGTATACGTTCGCGTGACATAATTACGATTCCCAAAACTAAAATCAAGCTATGCGTTCGCGCAACTTTGGGCGAAACAACCTTAAATATAATAAAAATGCTATTAATTATGTGCACGTACACGTGACATGATTTTGACACAATAAACAAAACGGATTCACACACGTGATTCGTTTCAAAGATAATTCTATATTTTAATATAAAACGGACAGATAAAACATGGAAACAAATAAATCACAGTTTATCTAAAATTAATTCAAGCCAAGTTGAAGTCAATAAAGTGACCGTGCTAGAACTACGGGTCTCGGGGAATGCCTTACACCACTCTCTCATTTTAGTTTCTTTACTCACCATTACCTTACGATGCCCATGAGGGTTTTCACCACTAAGACTCTCTCATTTTATTTCTCTCATTTTGGTTGCACCAGATCCAAGTGACTGTATCCTCCAATTTTGAACATTCTCGTTGATTGATCGGAAGAACTTGAAAATGATTTGGGTAAAAAGAATTTGGATTGAATTACAACTTTGGAACCTTTAAGGCGAAACCATCACCTTTTTAGGCTTGAATTTGAGGCATTTTTGGGTCTTAAACAGGGTGATGAATTGCTTGAATTTTCGAAAGAAATAATGAAACGAGTAGAAATCCCTTAGCGTAGAAGAAGAAACAATAATTTCTCTCAATTCCCTCCTCTACTTTTTCCTTCTCTTTCTCCCTCTTTTCTCCTCACATTTATCTTCTATTTATAGGAAAAAAATTCGGAATTTTTTCAGATTTATTTTTTTATTTTATTATTATTTTTTAATTAAAAAGAATTCTCACTTCCCATTTTTCTTCTTTTTTTAAAAAAAAATAATTTCCCACTTTCATTTACTTTTATTTTTAAATTTTTCACTTTTTTTACTTTTCTTTTTTTATTTTTCACTTTTTTTTTTAATTTCCACTTATCTTACTTTTCTTTTCTTTTTTAATTTCTACTTTCTTTTACTTTTTTTTAAAAACAAAATCAGCTACCTTTACTTTTATTTTTTAATTCCAACTTTTTTTTACTTTTTATTTTTTTAAATTTCCAAATTCTTTTACTTTTATTTTTTTAATATTCCACTTTCTTTTATTGTTTTTAAAAAATAATTTCCACCTACCTTTACTTTTAATTTTTTATTCCATACTTTTAATTTCCTATTATTTAATTCCATCCGAAAATTTTAAAAAATATATTTATTTTTTTCGGTTTTTTTAAAATTTATTTTATTTTAAAATAACGATAAAAATAAAATAATAATAATAATAATAATAATAATAATTTGATCTTTTAAATTATTTTTAATTCTTACCCTATATTAAAAAAATGTAACAAAGCTAAAAAAAATATATATTAAATTTTAGAAATATTTACATAGTAGAAGATGGTAATAATTCAAATATAGTCAAAATTTAGATGCTCACGGTATATATGAGTTAAATATCATAAGCTAGCTAGGCACTCACATGCAAGAATAAATGACGATGAGAATCATAAAAATGTCCTTTTTTCCAATGCAGAACTCAATATTTAGGGAAAATGAATGGGAAGAGATTATAATTTACTATTGTCACAATGTTAATAAGGTGGTGAAAGAAACAAGAGAGAATAAGGGAAGGAAATTAACTTACAACATAGCCATCAGGAGTCCAAGACATTACATCCCATTTAATGGTAATATTCCCATTGGGATCCAATGGATCATAAGCAGCTGCAAGATTACACATGCTAGATTGAGAATACACAACAACAACAACAACAAAAGATGAATACAAATTGAGTATGTGAAAACTGCATCTTTACCTCCATAAGAAAATATCACAAACAAGAAGCCAACTAGAGTGATCAAATAAGTCCCCATATTTTTCTTTAAAGAATTGATCTCAAAGATCTTCAATAAAACTTGGAATTACGAGTCTATGAGAAATTAATATGGAGTTGTTATTTACCAACTGGTTGTTGCTACCAAAAAAAGAAATAATCCTATATAGAGTTTGTTGTTCTTCTTCATATGACTCTCTTTTATATTACTGTTGGCCTTTCTGAATCTTGAAGCAAGGATTTGGTGAGTTTTCATTGAAACTTGAGTTTAACATTTCAACGGTCTAAAGAAGATGACACTTGACAAATGACATAGCAACATGAAGCCTGCTTAAGTGTCAGCTGCAATCAGTAAATTTTAGACTTTCCCATTCCAAGAAAATAATTGGGTTATCATCCTAAAGCAATTGTTAAAGTTATTCTTACAATACCTATACTAGGACGTTTGCTTTCTCAATAATTGTTTCTTTTGTTTTCTTTTTTAATTACTGTGATGCCTACTTGCCTAAGTCAATATCTATGTAAGCGATGCCAACTATATTAATTTATGTTATATTACTTATTAGTACTTCACGTTCAGGTTCGATAATTTACAATAATCTTTTATATAATAGTAATAGAATGGGACGAGCTTAAATGGATCAACATTGCCACTGAGAATTCGTATAGTCGACCCACTATGCTTGGGACCTAGGTGTAGTTTTATTTGTCGTTGTTGCTTAGTGTCTCAGCGAGTATGCATATACTACAATTATTCTATTTGGTATTTGCTAACTTCTATCAATATAAATATTATATAATGCTATGATCTAACACTGCCTAGGTAAATAAGAAGAGATCTCCTAATATCTTTTTGTCTCTACTGAAATCTAATTTCCTATAATTTTCACTGACTTCGTTAAGTTTTAGATCACACCCTTTTCTCTTTTGTTAGGGTGAAATTCTTTTGGTTTGTTTGGATATAAATCTATAGGAGTAACTTTCAAGTATACGCATGAAGTTGGTGATGATGAGTGATACTCTTTATATCAACGACAACTACCATGTAAGATTTTCTGTATTTATATGTCCACGTGTTAAATATGAAATAAGAAGGAAGAAATTAAAGTCAGAGAACTTTCACATTAAGGAAAGGAAAGAACGTAATAGTGTATAGGTTTGGTGGGGACAGTGGGGATGTCCTTGTCTAAAACAAAGACACTCCAACTATGTACTTTGTTGAATGCTTCATCAATTAACTATATCCAACCACTCCTCTAAACTCTAAAAGAGAAGCCAAAAACTGGTCTTGAGATGCAATATTTCTCCCTACTAATATTGTCAAATTTTAAAGAAGAAAAAATTACAAACGGTGTTCTTTTTATAATTAAAAAGTCCCCTAGGATCGGGGGAATACAAATTGGGGGAGAAAACCACTTTTATAGTTGCTATTTAAAAGATAATGTCGTATTTAAGAAAAGGCCACTACTTAAAAAGGCAGCAGAGAATTTTTCTCTTCCACGGACAAGAAGCAACTCCAGTTAAAACCTCCAATAACTAACTAGTATTATGCATGAGTTATTGCTCGCTTAGGATGAAAGATAAATATTGGAGAAACTTCAAATTCCAATTGTTTTGGCCAATTTCAATAACATATGCATCGTTTTGGTCCCTAAGTCGTAAGAAAACTACATCAAATCGAAATTGGAATCACAACAATTGAACTTTTGGACACAAAACTGAAGTTTGAACTACAGTCTACATAGCTCGAGTGTAGTTCAATCTTCAGGATATTATCGTGAAGTTTGAACTGTGGACCCAATTTCAAGAATATATACACAGTTTTGGTAACCTAATATATGGAAACTACGTTACATTAGTTACTGCTGCTGTTACTTCTTTCTTAAGACTGAAATTAGTTTGGTAAAAACAAAGCCAGGCCCATTAAGCAATGCAAGCCTTAAAACAATTAATTAGACTAGCAGACTTATATTAGCTATAAACTCAAAATAAAATTATTCTTATTTTATTACCCTTAATAGCCAGGTGGCTAATTTTACCTAAGCTTTATAGCCACCTCTCTAACTTGTCAGCTTTCCCCTTTTCTTCTTAATGTTTTTCATTCCTCTAACGGTCACTTAACTTGATGACATTATTTAGTAAAATATTTTTTGTCCCAATAAAATTACTTAAGTTCATACATGTACCTTATAAAGTAAGTGAGAACATATATAGTACCATCAAATTTGAGAAAGGTTCAATAAGAGTAGTGTTTAATAACTTCAATATGCAACCTTAAATATCACTAGTTAGATAATAGGCAAGATAATATCACGAACAGGGTATTGGGATCGAAATAATAAGGCATCATGCGGAAACTAACAAAATAATTTTGAACGATGATAAATTAGACGACAAAGAGAATTATATTCAAAGAAGCATAATAAACTTTAATATGGTTTGGTCAATTGACCTACATATGAGAAAATATTATAAAAAAAAAAATTATTGAGAGAATAATCTCCCCTAAATAAGGCTATATTAGTGATTACATTGTGGATACTATTATGCTTGCATGAAGGAAAGATTTTCAATTTATAGAAGTAAAAAACTTCTCCTCCAAGAAAAAGATTAATCAAATATGGAAGTGGTATATATTATTTTTTAGAAAAAGTAAAAGTAATTATGGTACATATTTTACTTTCGTTCAAGTAACAGGTAAAATTCAAATATGGTACGAAAATCAGGGTAAACCCTAATAATTATCCACCCTAGCCCGAATTCTCTTAGCTTGATCTATTTTCTTCACACAATCTTCATTACTGCTGCTTGCCGTGATTAAAAGTGAATATTGGCTTGAAACTAGAGCCTTATGTGTTAAAAGTGAACATGTGTTACAAATATTGGAGTCCTATGTTAAAAGTGGAGCCTTACATTAAATGTAATCAGGGTTAAAAGTGGAGCCCTACGTTATAAGTGAGCAGGGTTAAAGTAGGGTCCTATGTTGGAAGTAAGCAGGGCTAAAATTGTTTTTGGTTTTAGAGATGTAACAACAGGAATGTTGAAAGTATGGTTGACATTTATTTTTACATGTAATACTCTAGACATATTTTATTTTGACAAAAATCTTTATTAAAGCCAATTTTATTGTAGCTTGATCTGAACCTCGTTGAACTATTAGCTGTTATATCACTTGTTGGGATTTAAATAACAAGGTATCATATGGAAGCTAACAGAAGAAATCTTGAACGGTAATAAATTAGATGACAAAGAGAATTATATTAAAAGAGGCATAATAAGATTTAATATGGTTTGGTCAATTGATCTTGTTGTCTTGAGTGATTTTGGTTTTGATGATTGACAAAGGAACACATGCATGAACCAGGTCCATGGACAGTGTACATAGGGCACGGTCAGATTCAAGCAAAAGACATGCACGTGCAAGGGATATGTATAACTGGTTATATCTGATAATCCTTGAACGAAAAACTTGCATAATTGGTAAAGAGCATGACTCCTTACTTGAAGAGAACTCTATCGTAGATAAGGAAAGAGTTAGAGATTGAAGTTAACTAGAACTCTTTCACCAAGGAAGAGTAACGCATTAGACTTCTAGTTAATCCAAATCCTACTAACTTTCTCTCTCTCTCTCTCTCTCTCTCTCTCTATATATATATATATATATAGGTTGTGTTCTCTTTTATAGGTGACACAAAAATGCTGAAGTTAAGCAAGAGTTGAGATTAAAATAGTTAGGCATTTTTCAAGCAATTCCTGTGTGTTTCAAGAGTGTGAACCTGGAGCTACATGAACCAGATAGAAGAGCCAGTTCCATGTGTCTGTCTTTTATTCTAGTTCAATTGTAGTAAGAATTTTGAGTTTTACTTTTCAGCTTTCTTAGAAGCAAATTGTATTAGGTACTTGAGTTGTATTGTTCAAGTTAGAGTTAACTTGAAGCAGTCGCAACACCCTGTGGTTGGTTGCTACAAGGGTTAGAGGTAATCCTTAGGTTTACAAGAGTTTATAAACATTGTTGTTTCGGCTCAGAGTTGTAGTGAAGTTTTAAAAACATCCTACTGGAAGTAGGTCGTGATTTTCTACCTTTTGAGACAGGTGCTTTTCATGTAAAAATACTTGTATTCTTTACTTTCTGCATTATTTATTGCACAGCAGTAGATTTAGGAATGCATGGAAGAACCAGGTCCTTCTATAATCACTGCACACGAAAAATTAGACACCACACAAATCATACCCCCCCCCCCCCCCCCAGTGTGGTAAGTATAAAACATCAAATGGTATCAGAGCGGGTTATCCTTGAAGAGACTAATACCTTAGGAGAAGATCAAGATGAGTAAACCGCCTGAAAATTGGGAAGAAAAATCTACTGCTAGGCCATCATTCTTCAATGACCAGTGCTACTCTTGGTGGAAAACAAGGATGAGAGACCACATGCCGGCAGAAGACTACGAGCTATGAGAAATAATTACTGATTGTCCACTGCCTACTTTGAAGAAAAATGCTGAAGGAGAAGATGTGCCAAAGATAAGAGCTGATTGCAATGATGAGGACTTGAAGAAGAGGGAAAAGAATGCCAAAGCCATGAAATGGCTTATCTGTGGACTTGGTCTCGATGAGTACAGTCGAATCCAAGGCTGTTCCACTACCAAGAAAATTTGGAATACACTGCAAGTGGCCTATGAAGGAACAACTCAGGTAAATAGATCAAGAAGAACCCTACTATTCTCTTAGTATGAAAGCTTTGCCATGAGAGATGGAGAAACTATTTAGGAGATATACACAAGATTCACCACATTGATAAATGAACTAAAGTCTCTTGGAAGGATTATCCCTGAAGATGAGAGGGTTGAGAAGATACCAACTAGGGTCTTGCCAATCACATGGGAAAGAAAGATCACTACCATTCAGAAATCAAAGAATATTGTTATACTTCCTTTGGATAAATTGATTGGAAATCTCAAGGCTTATGAACTTAGAAGGCAAACTATGAAAATGAATGTTCCTAAGAAAAAAAGGAGTCTGGCACTCAGAATTACTAAAGGCTCTGACTTGGAAGAAGAAGAAATGACAATGATTATCAAAGACTTCAAGAAGTACCTAAGGAGAGGAAAGAGTTCTTCAAGAAGTGGTAGCTACGGAAAGGCAAGAGCTCTAGAGAAGTAGGCTAATGAGGGATGTTATAAATGGGGAAAGACTGATCACATAACCAAGAACTGTCCTTTGTGGGAAATTGAATAGAAAAAGAAAAGAGCTGAACGGAGGAACAAGAAGAAGGAACATGTTCATCCCAAGAGAGGCAACAACAAAGGATCAATGTAACAACCTGACATGTCGTTTTGAGAATCTGCACTTCGCTCAGAGTTTTAAGAGCTCGAACATCTCCACATGATGTGTTATGACTTTCGTAAATCGTTGGTGTTGGTTTTTAAGTTATCCGGAATCGATTTGGAAGGATAAACTTCAAGATTCAAGCTCTAAGTTGGAAGAATTGACTAAGGTGAATTTTGGGTAAACAACCTCAGAATCGGGATTTGAAGGTTCCAGCAGGTTCGTATGATGATTTCGGACTTGAGCGTATGTTCGGATTGGATTTTGGATAACCCGGGAGCATTTTGGCGCTTATTGTGGAAGTTAGCATTTTGGAAGAAATTTATCATATTTGGGCTGATGAGCATTTTAATGTTATCGATGTCCGTTTGGGATTCCGAGTTTGAGAATAGCTCCGTATGGTGATTTTGGTAATGAGAGAGCGTCCGAAAATGGATTTGGAGATCCGTAGTTCATTTTGGAGTTGTTTGGCAAAAGTTAGAAATTTGAAGGTTTTTGAGAAGTTTGACCGGAAGTGGACTTTTTGATATCGGGGTCGGAATTCGATTTCGGAAGTTGGAGCAGGTCTGTAATGTCAAATGTAACTTGTGTGCAAAATGTGAGGTCAATCGTACGTGATTTGATAGGTTTCAGTATCAGTTGTAGAAGTTTGAAGTTTCAAGTTCATTGAATATGAACTGAGGTGTGATTCGTCATTCCGATGTTGTTTTGTGTATTTTGAGGCCTCGAGTAGGTTCGTGTTATGTTATGGGACTTGTTGGTGTGTGGACGGGGTTTCGGGGGCCTCGGGTGTGTTCCGGGTGGGCTACGGGACATTTTCCTCCTATTTTGAACTGCTGAATCTGTCATCTGGTTTTCCTTCATCGCGTTCGCGTCCTTGCACTCGCGTTCACGTAGTGTTATTTTGGAGGGTGGAATATCTCCTCTTCACGTTCACAGCTACCCTCTCGCGTTCGCGAAGTTCTGCCACCTCCCTCGACGCGTTCACATTCCATATGTCGCATTCGCGTAGTGCAAACCAGGCCCCGGGCACTGGTGATCATTTTTCTCTTCGCATTCGTGTAAGTCTTGTCCCTTGTTCATCGCGTTCGCGTACCGTTTCTTGCGTTCGTGAAGGGTATTCTGGGCAACCTTTGTTTTCTTCTTCGCGAACGCGATAGTTCTTCCGCGTTCGCGATTAAAAATTGCGATTTTGACTTCATTTTAACCTTTTCAAGCCCGGTTGAGGCGATTCTTGGAGTAATTTTCATCTTGTGGACTAGGGTAAGTGTTCTCTACTCATTTTTGATCTTATATCACGAATCTACCCTCGTTTTTGGTAATTGGATTATGAATTTTATAGAGGAAATTGGAGGTTTTGGCCTAAAGTTCATAATATGAATTTTTGAGTTTTGAATATCGAATTGGAGTCGGATTTGAATGAAACTAGTATGGTTGGACTCGTACTTGAATGGGTGGCCGTATTTTATGAAATTTGTCGGGTTCTGAGGTGCGAGTCCGGGGGTCGACTTTTGGGTCGAGTTTTAGACTTTGTTAAAGTTTGAGACTTTATGATCTGGAATAGTCTCTTACGAGTCTTATTTGTTCTTTGAAGTTATTTTGATTAGATTTGAGCATCCCGGAGGTCATATCACCTGAGGAGTTTATTTTGAGTATTGATTTACCTTCTTTGAGGTAAGTGTTTTGTCTAACTTTGTTGAGGGAATTTTTCCTACTATTTGACATTATTTGCTACATGCGGGGGTGATACATATATGAGGTGACGAGCATATATGCATGTGCCAGGGTAACCATGCTCGGGGGTAAAATATGTTATAAACTGTGGCTTGTAGAATTACGTGATCTTCTTGCCTCATGCCTTACTTGGCTCCTAGATACTAAGAACATAGTATTAAATGTTAGAAACTAAGACTTAGCTTATTATAACTTCATCGAATTTGATGGAAATTCTGAGAATACATTGGTGTGTTTAATTCGGCCATTAATATGCATAATCATTAATACATTGCTACGGCCGATATTCTTGAGATACTAAATTCTATACTTGTGTTGTAGATCATTTGTGAAATTTGTTGGAATACTTGAATAAAAAGGTTCTTATGGGTTTATTGAACTATTGTTGGCTTGGAAAGTTGTGATTGGGATTCATTTGAAATATTCGTTTAAACACTCCCCTTGACGTTATTTATGCTTCCTGCCTTTTTTGTCATTCATATACATATGCTTAGTAAGGAAGAGTGTAAAGAACGAAGGGTGATGTCGTGCCTTTATTTATGCATTATCATGTGAGGGAGAGTGTAAAGCACGAAGGGTGATGCCATGCCATATTATTGAGAGTAAAATCTCAAAGGGTGATGCCGTGCCATATTATTGAGAGTAAAAGCACGAAGGGTGATGTCGTGACATATCATTGTGAGTAAAAGCACGAAGGGTGATGCCGTGCCATATTATGTGAGTAAAAGTACGAAGGGTGATGTTGTGCCATTGTATTTATATTATTACGCTTTCATGTTATGGTGAGTTCATGGCACGAAGGGTGTTTTCGTGCAAGTGAGGACGAGAGACATGCATTATGTTGTGATATTGTTTTCTTGCAGATACCTTCATGTCTTTACCTGGAGTTGTTATTGTCGTGTTCATGGTTCTTATGTGATATGTCGTTATTGTTCTGTCTTTACCCTCTATCACCTTGTTGTCATGCTATCATGCCTTCTATATGCTTAAACTTGCTACTATCATGCCTATTTCCTACTGCTAGGATTTCATCCACGCCACATGTTTTGTTGCACTTAAGTGTATGTCTTCTTCCATACTAGTCGTTCATGTCCCTACTTGCTAACTTATAAAGATCATGTGTCCGCTTCCTTATTTGTCATATTTGTCTTCATGCCTTCACCTTGCTAGTTAGTCAAAATTACATTCCTTTTTCTTAATCATTGTCATTACCTATATGCTTTATGTTCAGTCTGTTACTGATGTTCTCATGTACACTCTCGTCCCCCATAGTTATTTGCATATTTCCCGTTCTGTCATTTCTGTTATCAGCATTTCTGTCATTTGGTTAGTACTGCTTTACGCATAATTGGCGAGGATGAGATAAATGCACGAAGGGTGTTGCCCGTTGAATTTGATGTCTTGGGTATATTTTTCACATTATGAAAGTTTTGATGTGATTGTTGTGATTTATTGGCTTTCGCTCTCAGGAAAGGATTGGGTGAGATTTTGATACCTGTTGAATTGTGTTTTCCCTTAGTACTCCGTTATTGCTTTGTATAATCGTTTCGTGTGCTCTACTCTGTTGTAATGTAGTATAGTTTTATTATTAGTTACATTATAGATTTTATCAATGAACATCTTCTAACCAAAGCCTCGTCACTACTTCGACGAGGTTAGACAAGATACTTACTCAGTACATGGGATCGGTTGTACTGATACTATGCTTCTGCATATTACGTGCAGATATTGGTTGTTGTTGTTGCTGTGTTCTACGGTTGTCGGGATTAAAAATGTACCTGCGTTCCTGTTGTAGCTTCCCCTTGTTTATGGTAGCCCTAGATTTATAAAAACTCTGTTTATGTACTTTTCAAACAGAAGATGTATTTACTTCATATCAGCTTGTAAATTCTATTTTTAGAAACTCATGATTTGTACTACCAGTCCTTGGGGATGTATAAGACATAGATAACTCCTTTGTTAAATTGTGTTATTAAATTAATTAAAAATGGGAAATCGTTAATTGGCTTACCTAGCGGGATGAGTTAGGTGCCATCAGGACTAATGAATTCCGGGTCGTGACAATCAACCAAGGCAATGGTTGCTGCTTGGGGAGATAGTTCAGATGAGAGCTCGGATGATGATGATATGATGATGATGATGATGATGAACGAGCTCTAATGGCTATTGGAGAATCTGATGAAGAACATGAGGTAAGTGTCTTTTAATTAAAAGATAAAATTAAGTTTTTGTCCAAAGAAAGATTATCTGAATTACTATTGGGATTAATTGATGAGTTTGAAGATGTGAATAATGAAAGGAACAATTGTCAAAGGAGTGTGTCATTTTGAAAGCAAAGTGCAAAAACCTGGAACTTAGGGCTTGTGAAACTCAAAATGAAAATTTTGTGTTGAAGAACCAGGTTCATGCACTTGACACATTTGTTCTAGAACGTAAATCTGAAAATATGAAATTGAAGTTAGGAACAGGTAAAGAAATAGCTAGTGACAAACAACTCTCACTAGAAAAGGATCTAGGAAAGGTAAAAGATGAGCTATATAAAAGAGATGAACTGGTAAGAACCTTGAAAGAGGACTTGACTAAGGTTAAGCATGAACTAGATAGAACATATAAATGGAACATGTTCTCTGATGCACTTTTATGGCTACAAGACTACTATAGTAGCAACAGAAGGGGACTTTGCTTTGGGAATCTACACCTAAATGGGATCCCAAAAGAAAGTAAGTCAAAAAAATAATATAAAAATATAAAAAATAATACATTAAAAGTTTAAGAAAATTAAAGTATTAAGCAAACTCATAAAAATCCAAAATATCTAACATGTTTTACAAGTATAAATAATGCAATAACAGTAAAATTATTATCAAACTACACATTTGATTACTTCCCTAAAAGACTAAAAGTAATAAATTATTATCAAACTACACATTTAGTTACCTTCCTACAAGTAAATAATCAATAAACTTTATCAATACTATAATTCAAAATATTACTCCTTCATAAATAATCACTACAAAAATAGTGCTATAACGGCGGTTATTTTGGCGTATAACGGCGGTTCAAAACCGCCACAATAGACTAAAATGGCGGTTTCGATAAACGCCAAAATTTTGCTCGCCAGTAACATATTGCGGCGGTTTTTCGAAAATTGCCATAATCTAACATTTGATAAAGCGGTAATTTCCAAATTGCATAATACGGCGGTTCAGAACCGCCCGAATTGTGTTCCCCATATTTACTACATGTTTAAATTGACAGTCAAAACCGCCACAATTGTGTTCCATTATCTTATTTACTTATTTGTCTTCTTATAATTAATCCTCTTTATCATGCTAATGTATCAAAAGATGTTAAATACTATAGAATAATTTTGATACAAATACAAGCCATCAATTAAGTAAAATATATATTATTAAAAAATAAGTATAGGTACTTCAATATTACATCATCAGATAAACTAAAATTCTAAAAAGAATCATAGTCATTTCTTGCAACATTTTTGAATGAGCACTCGGTGTAATCTGCATTGAGTCTGCCTTCTTAACATCAGCTACAAATACCAAAAATATCATGTATATTTATCCAAACAAAACTGCTATTTGGGGGATCTTTTTAACTAATTTTTTAAACTCATCTTCATCTCCCGGAATATCTTTTCTTAGATATTTTTCTCAGAAGCTCTAATTCCTGTTCCCTGCATAAAAAAGTTATATCACATATACAAGTTAAATTTTGGCGAGTGTTTACAAGAAGCAGATACTCTTTTAGTCTAACTCTAACTCCTAGCAATGAAACCATGCAACTCATAAAATACATAAAAGTTGTTGATTAGACTCAAAGTAAATATGGATGTCAATTCAAAAGGAAACTCAAATAAAGTTAACCAATAACTGACTCAATTGCGTGACTTGGAGGACTAAAGAAATTGAAAAGTAAATTATGCATATCTCAGTCTTGATTATGTTAACTTCTGCTTATAGCATATTTTCTTGACACACCTCAACAAAAATACTTAAACTTCAATCGAGTATCAAATTTCTATCTAGCAATTTACAGAACAACGTATCAATCATATTTCTCAAGCCTCTTATCTCTAAAGAAAACAAGGATGTAGTGTAATCTGCCAATTTATATATATCTCGTAAAGTAACTCAGTTCTCTAAATGATAATCATTTTGATTTAACATCAAAATAATACGGCTGAAGAGCCTCTAAATCAAATACGCAAACCAGAATACCGAGGTTCAAATTATGGAAAGCAATAGAAAATAAAAATCTACATGTACCCAACTTTCTATATGTCACCAACTAATTTTCTTGACAAGTCATGTTTTGTTAATAACACAAAGATATAGAAAGACATCAAAAAACTATTATCACCTCACATGTACAATAAAAACAAAACAAATGTTATTTATAACATTAAGATTTTGAACGACTTTCAAAAAACTATTATCACTTCACACGTAAAATAAAAACAACGAAAGATACTATCATTTGATTATTTTTCATACAATACATGATGCATATCTAATATTCATATTAGAGTAGACCATAAAGTTTTTACCAACCATTTAAAACACATGATTAAAGTCACTATGAATCATTAAAGAGAGTAGATCAGCTGGAGTTTGATTTATATGATTGATCTAAACAAAGATTAGAAAGAAGAAATCATGTGCTTATCTTCAATAGACGCAAATAAGAACTTTATGGCCAATACTTCTAAATCAAACTCTCATAAATGTTGGTTGTTATTGCCAAATAGACTATGCAATGAAGACAGCCAACCAACAAGTAATGAAAAGATTGTAAACTGAAAAGAAATCTGATGCTTCGCATACTTTCACATGCCTCTTAGTACATGTCTACGAAACGAGGAGCCGAGGATCAATTTCTTTTGTGTAATATTTCCAGCTTATGGGTTTATGCTCCTGCATGATTATGAAGGGAAGATCCATTCAGTGTTAGAGCCTCTAAATTTTTCCAATCCAGTAAATTAAATATATGTAAAAAAGATTACTCAAAAGTGTAATAAAAACCAGATACCAATGATAAAATCTAAAAGAAAATGAATACTAAATTTAATTCAAGTACATCAAACATATATGAAAAGAACATATTTGAATCAGTAAATTCACGTTGCCAAGTATTTCTATTTAAAAGAAGAGAAAGACCCCCAATAGCACTCCATAGCTCACATAAGAGAATATATAAATGACCAAAAAATACCACACAAAGCTCTTGATTCAATCAATATAATCAATTAAGACTCATCCATGTATAGTGAAGCTCGCGAAGTCACAACACTGAAAGTAGCACGGATTATACAACCACTGAACCAAAACAAACAGCCACCTCACCTCACTGGAATAATGGTGTCGGCACAGAAAACAAGCACAATATATTAAGAAAAATAAAAAAGTATCTAATTTTCACTAAAACAATGCTTGATTTAATTAAATCACTAATTATCCAATTTCAGCAATTTCCAGGCTAGAATAAGGAAATATTATTGATAATCTCATTAATAAAAAAATTTATTTAGTGATAAAAAGTAAACTAGAAATAGAATGCCACATAAACTTGCAGAAGATGAGGAAAAAGGTAAAGAAGTAACAACGGTATTTTCTTTGCCCGCAGAAATGTAATTCTCATGTCACCTAGGCAGAGAAAGAGTAATATCACTCCAAATGACACTACAATTACTCCTTTGAAACAATCGAATCCTTTGACCAAAATAATTGTATAGATCAATTATAGGACATAGAAGTAGACGGCCATAAAAGCTCTACTTCACGCACAACTCCTGCTTCAATCAACCAAGTTTCAAAAATAAATTAAACTTTTCCTTAGATCAGTACAAATATTTTTTTATATAAAAGAAAGCAACAAAAGCGCATATCCAACAACTATATTGACAGAGAAAAGAAAACCATGCACGATGAAACCCTAGATCCAAATGAATCCATAATCAATACATAGGAAAAATGAGGGAAAAGTAGAGAGGACCTTTCTTATTTGGAGTTAGGAATTGACAGAGCAAAGCAAACCAACGATGAAACTCTAGATTCGCACGACGAAGATTGGCGATTGGAGGCCAGAAGCTTCCCGTTCGAAAGCACATCACTCAGTTTCCAATCGAGGGCCTTAGGGGAAGAGATTAAGAGAAGAGAGATGACAAATTCGCCGGATGCGCCAGATCGGTGGGAGGGATAGGGAGAGATTGGAGAGAAGGGTTTATTAGGGTGAGAGTGACAGAGGGGGTTCTATCTTTTAGGGTGAGATTAGTGCCTGATAGAAATAAAGGTAGCAACAGTCTGATTACGCCATATTATACACTTAACCGTCGTTTTCCAAATAAATGATATGGTTGTTGAACTAACGCCATAATGGTTTACTTATTACAGCGGTTCAAATAAGCCGCCATTTTAAAACCACCGTTAATTTTTTGAGTTTTTTTAGTGAATACAAAATTACTTTTAATTAGTAAAATAATAAAAGTCTCATAATTTTGGAGACAAAAACTAACAAAGAAAAACTAATTGCGAGTGAAGATATAAAGTTCGGCTATCTATATATTCGGACAAAATGTTCAAATAATTTTCACCCTCACAATGTTCTCACTTAGTAAATATTCAATGCTATGGCTCGTTATTTGAGATAAGATCATTCATTTTAATGTATTTTGAGGGCCAACAATATTAATTAGAAAATTTAACATATGATTTGCCTAGTAATTATGGAGCGAGCTCCGAACGCTGAGCGATAACCGTGTTTACAGCACATAATCATATGTTTCGGGTGTAAGCCTCACAAATTAAGCCCTACACTTGAGCCGCCTCAAGGCATTTTGCAAATGCCTCCCCCAGGAACTAGTCTTGGACGAACCTTTTAAAACATTAATTAACAATAAGAGAAATCGTCTATATTATAGGTAATTATCACAAATTAAATATTAAATATAAACGATGATATTGTTTTTAGACAAAGAATGATTTAAAAATTAGAAAATGTAGAGAAATTTCCAATAGTAGATGTATATGTTCGTAATTACCTACAAATAATATGACATTTAAAGTAAGGCCATATATTTTTGTCATTTGTATCAAAAATATTTTTACAACATTTGATATAAGTGTCATGTTTTTACTACATTTTGCATCAAATGTCGTTGTTTTTATGATATTTTGTACCAAATTTCATCCTTTTTACGATATTTTGTATCAAATGTCTAGTTTTTACGATTTTTTGTATCAATTGTCACTTTTTTGCGATATTTATTATCAAATGTAATTGTTTCTACGACAATTTATATCAAATGTCGTAGTTTTTACTACATTTTATCATAAATGTCAAAAGAATCTTTTTTGTTCCTGATATTTATATCAATAGTCACTAAATAAATGGGTATTTATATCAAGTTTGGCATCTGGTATCAATACCCAATGACAAAACAATAATTGGCACTAAATGGGTCTTTAGAAACAAGCTTGATGAAGATGGAACAGTTACAAGGAACACGAGAAGATTAGTGGTTCAAGGATATAGTCAAGAGGAGGTGTCACGACCCAAAATCTCATCTGTTGTGATAACGCCTATCTCAATACTAGGCAAGCCAGCAATCTCAATAAACCACCATATTTANTCAAAATTCGACATCATTTGGTCCCTCAAATCCTCTATTTACACTCTCCAAAATCCCAAGCCCTAACCCCTTATTTCTCTTCAAAAATCCTACTAATGAGGTGGAAAATCAACGGAAAAACACCATGGTTAATGATAATAGAGCTCAAGCAACTTACCTCAGTGAATATCCTTGAATCCCCTTCAAAAATCACCATAAAAGCTCCAAATTCCGAGTTAAAAAAAAATGGTGAAAATGAGCAAAAATCACGAAGTCCTCCATTTATATATTCTGCCCAGTGAAACCGCATCTGCAGTCACCTTATCCGCTTCTGCGACGCCGCACCTGCGAAAAATCCCATCGCAGGTGCGGAACTCACTTAAAATCCCATGTTCTGCATCTACCGCGAATATCTCGCACCTGCGCATCTTCCTCCGCTTCTGCGGAGCCAGCCAATTTCCTTTTTTTCACATCTGCGCCCCAGGTCTTGCACCTGCGGGCTCGCAGATACGACATCCTTCTCGCACCTGCGGTTCCAGTCCATCTCAATACTCTGTGAC
>AWOL01S0006994.1:22131-37098 GCA_000715115.1 Nicotiana otophora | reverse complement strand
CAATAAACCACCATATTTATTAAGTTTGAGAATAAAATAATTAAATTCAGCGGAAGAAACTCACAATTTCAAATATAACACTCCCAAAACCCGGTGTCACTGAGTATATGAGCATCTAATATGAATACAAAGTCTGACTGACAAAATCACTGTCTGAAAATATAGAACAATACAATAATTAAACAGGAAGAGAATCAAGTCTGTGGACGTCAAGCATCTACTTTGATAGTCCCCAACAGAATTAAATTCGAAATCTAGCAGCCGCCGTATCCGGGAGCACATGGATCTGCACACGAGGTACAGAGTGTAGTATGAGTACAACTAGCTCAACAAGTAGAAAGACTAACCTCTGGGCTGAAAGCAATGATGAGCTCTGCAGGTACAGTCCAGTATAAATAATGGTACAGAAATGTAGGCATGCTTTAAAGTTTAACAGTTAAACTTAGTACAAGTGAAATAGATCAATACTGCATGATATGAGGAATACGACATCTCAGTAGAAAGACCTCAAGTAAATACTGGTCACCAATTATTCGGTCACTCGGTACTGTTTATGGACAATCCAGCCCAGGGGCATTCCAACCCGTAGATATATACACATCGACTGACAGACAGTCACTCAGTACCGTATAATGTCAATCCATCCCTGGGGTAATTTATCCCCAAATATAAATGATACAGACAAGATCCATGTCTAGGTAAATTCATTACAATATAAATAAGTAAGGCAAGTCCATGCCCTGGGAAATCCATCCCGAATATATATAATCATCTACGCTCACTGGGGGTGTGTACAGACTCGGGAGGGGCTCCTTCAGCCCAAGCGCTATATAAAGTCGATATGGTCCACTGTAGGCGAGCAGTCCTGATCCGTATAATAATAAAGTCAATAAGGCCTGCTGCAGGCGGGCAGCCCCGATTCATTTAATAATAAAGCCAATAAGTCCTGCTGCATGCGGGCAACCCTGATACATAAAATAGTAAAGCCTATAAGGCCTGCTGTAGGCGGGTAGCCCCGATCCATAAAATAGTAATGTATAAAGCCATTATGCCTGCTGTGTCGGGGCAGCTCAATCCCATAAATATCCTCACAATGGACAAATATCACTGAGTGTGAATGTATATTTTTGAACAATTAATTCAACAGCAACATGACCCCATGAGTCCCAAAATATTGGCATGTAGCCTAAACATGATCTTTAATAGGAGCTTCGGCTCAATTTCTCTAACACGTGGAGAATGTTCACATAATAACATGATTCTTTAATCTTACAACTGCACATGATTTATTCAAGACACAATTTATATGGTGCACGTCCACATGCTCGTCACCTATCATGTGTGTCACCTCCAAACAATTTATATCATACAAAATTTGGGGATTCATACCCTCAGAACCAAGTTTAGAAGTGTTACTTACCTCAAACGTGTAATTCTTTACTCCACTATGCCTTTGCCTTATGAATTGGCCTCCAAATGCCTCGAATCTAGCCACAATTAATTCGATTCAGTCAATAAAATTTATTGGAATTAATTCCATAAGAAAATACTAATTTNATAATAACATGATTCTTTAATCTTACAACTGCACATGATTTATTCAAGACACAATTTATATGGTGCACGTCCACATGCTCGTCACCTATCATGTGTGTCACCTCCAAACAATTTATATCATACAAAATTTGGAGATTCATACCCTTAGAACCAAGTTTAGAAGTGTTACTTACCTCAAACCGTGTAATTCTTTACTCCGCTATGCCTTTGCGTTATGAATTGGCCTCTAAACGCCTCGAATCTAGCCACAATTAATTCGATTCAGTCAATAAAATTTATTGGAATTAATTCCATAAGAAAATACTAATTTTCCATAAAAATCCAAAATTTAGCTCAAAAATCGCCCGTACGGCCCACGTCTCCGAACCCGAAAAAAGTTACAAAATCCGAATACTCATTCCGATATGAGTTCAACCATACTAATTTTATCAAATTTCGATAACAACTCGACCAAATTTTAAATTTTTGTTTTTGGAAGATTTTGCAAAAATCTTAATTTGCTTCCATTTAAATCCGAAATAAATGATGAATATAACCATAGAATCATGAAGTATAATCACTTTTGGATATAGAATATTTACCCCAATCCATATGGTAAAAATCGCCTAAACAATCGCTTCAATCCGAGCTTCATAGCTCCAAATGTGTTAAAATGGCCGAAACCTCAAAATATTCTTCTATCCAGGCATTTACTCTTCGCGATCGCGAAGCACAAAATTTTTCAGCCCCAAAATTGCTCTTCGCGATCGCGGAAAACCAATCGCGATCGCGAACAAACTCCCGCAACTCTTCCAGACAGCCTCTAGTATAATAGTCATAACCTTTTGTTCAAAACTCCAAATTGCAAATGGTTTAACTTTCTGAAAACTAGACACAGGGATAGAATTTTAATTTGCTTCTCATCTTTCAATTCCTTATAGATTTCTAGATATATGCTTCCAAAATAAGTCCTGTGCAACAGAGATTTCCAAACTCTTCCCAGACATCCTATAGTTTATCCACCATAACCTTTTGTACACAACTCAAAATACAAATGGTTTACCTTTCTGAAACCTAGACATCAAGGGCTATAACTTTCATTTTTGGATCATCTCCAAATTCATTATATATTGTGAGATATAAGCTTCCAAAATCAGGTTAGTGCAGCAGAGATTTGTTCTACGCGATCACGAAAGAGCTTCCGCGATCGCGATTCACAAGGCCCCAAATTGTTGTTTGCTCTTCGCGAACGTGACCAAATGTTTGCGATCGTGATGCACACCTCTGTAGGCAGAAACCATCAATTAAAAATGACCTAAAATGGTCCGAAACCACCCTGAAACTCACCCGAGCCCCTCGGGACCTCAACCAAATATACCAACAAGTCCTAAAACATCATACAAACTTAGTCGAAGCCTCAAATCACATCAAACAACGCTAAAATCACGAATCACACCTCAATTCAAACCTAATGAACTTTGAACTTTCAAATTCTATATCTTGTGCCGAAATACATCAAATCAATCCGGAATGACTTCACATTTTGCACACAAGTCTTAAATGACATAACGAGGCTATTCCAATTTCCAGAATCGGATTCCGATCTCGATATCAAAAAGTCACCCCCGGTCAAACTTCCCAAAAATTCAACTTTCGGCATTTGAAGCCTAATTCCACTACGGACCTCCAAATAATTTTTCGGACACGCCCCTAAGTCTAAAAGTACCATACGGAGCTATTGGAATCATCAAAATTAAATTCCGAGGTCGTTTACACATAAGTCAATATCCGATTAACTTTTCCAACTTAAGTTTTCAATTATGAGACTAAGTATCTCATTTCACTCCGAAATCCTTCCGGACCCGAACCAACTAACCCGATAAGTCATAAATCAATTGTAAGGCATTAATGGAGCAGTAAATTGGGAAACGAGGTTATAATACTCAAAACGACCGGCCGGGTCATTACAAGAGGACATAAACTATAATGAGACTTTTGCTCCAGTTGTAAGATTAGAAGCCAATAGACTCTTTATAATATTTGCTGCTTACATGGAATTCACTCTCCATCAGATGGATGTCAAGTGTATCTTCCTCAATGGCTATCTAAAGGAAAAAGTGTTTGTCAAGCAACCTCCTGGCTTTGAAAGCAAGGAATATCTGGATCATGTGAACAAGCTTGAAAAGACACTTTATGGGCTCAAGTAGGCACCAAGAGCATGGTATGAAAGATTGTCTAAATTCTTGCTTGAGCATGGCTAAATAGAGGTAAAATTGACAATACTTTATTCTTGAAAGAGAAAGGTAAAGACCTCTTGGTAGTTAAGATATATGTTGATGATCTAATCTTTGGAGTAACAACTGATAGGTTAAGTAAAGAATTTGCTAAGCTAATGGGGAGTGAATTTGAAATGAGTATGATGGGTGAGCTTAATTTCTTTTTAGTCTTACAAATTAAATAAAATTCAAATGGAACTATGATCCAACAACAAAAGTATGTGAAACAACAACAACAACAACAACGACCCAGTATAATCCCACTAGTGGGGTCTGGGGAGGGTAGTGTGTACGCAGACCTTACCCCTACCCTGGGGTAGAGAGGCTGTTTCCAAATGACCCTCGGCATCCTTCCCTCCAAGAACTCCCCACCTTGCTCTTGGGGTGACTCGAACTCACAACCTCTTGGTTGGAAGTGGAGGGTGCTTACCATCAGAGCAACCCACCCACCTTGTCAAACAAAAGTATGTGAAAGAGTTTCTTAAAAGGTTTAAGATAGAAGATTCCAAAGAAATTGACACTTCGATAGCAACAACCACAAAATTGGATTTGGATGAACTTGGTTCATCTATTGATCACAAAATTTATAGGAAAATCATTGGCTCTTTGTTATATCTCACTGCTAGTAGACCTAACATTGTTTTCAGCCTAGGCCTCTACTAGATTTCAGGCAAATCCAAAGGTGTCTCACTTGAAGGTTGTCAAAAGGATCTTGAGATACTTAATGGGCACAACTAATATTTGCCTATGGTATCCAAAAGGTAGTATTTTTGATTTAATGGGATATACTGATGTTGATTATGTAGATTTTCTTGTGGATAGAAAGAGTATTTCAGGTATGGCACACTTTCTTGGCTCATGTCTTACGTCTTGGGCCACTAAAAAGCAAAACTCTGTGGCTTTATCTACTGCTGAAGCTGAGTGTGTGGTTGCTGCCTCATGTTGTTGAAAATCTTGAAAAAAGATTCGTTTTGTTGGTACAATTGCTGGTGTGGAGACTTCTGGATCTCGCAAAATTGGACGTAAAAACAAAATAGGAAAAGAAAAGGAGAGTAAGGGTGTTGAGGCTATGAGGGAAAAGGGAAAAGAAAGAGTGGTTGAAATTGTCTTACCTACTTCTACTGGTTTAAATAAAGATACCGGGGCAATGATGTTGTGGAGTCAGGAGGTTGTTGAGCAAGAAGAGAGTATTAAAGAAGAAGGAGGCAGTGGTTTTGGGGATGCTACTGCAACAGAGGGGTTGGTTAGGCTAAGGAAAAGGTTCCAAAAACCTGTTTGAACTAGGAAGGAACCCCTCTGTGACCTGTTGAAGAAAGTGTCTGATAGTTATAATCAAAAGAAGAAGAAAGGTTCAGGAGTTAACATCCCTAGAACAAATTTGGGTGGCAGGAAGAGAAATGTTGTCTCTTTTATCCCTATAGAGACTCCTCCCACAAGAGGAATAACTACAAGGAGTTAGAGGAAGCAGAGTGAGGCCGACCTAGAAAAGGCCATAGCTGAGAGTGCAATGAAAGATGCCGCCAAAGGAAAGAAGAAGGTTGGTGAAACAAGTGAAGCTATTGAAATAGAAGAGATGGACCTAGTTTTTAATGATGAGGATGAGGTAGAGGAAGTGGAGGTTGTGACTCCCAGTGCTAAAAAGAGAGAGACTTCTAAGAAGAAGAAGTCTCCCGAAAAGTCTGTTGAGACAGAGAGATCTTCCTTGGCAACAAGAAACAGGCCTGCCAGGAAATCAAGAAAAGTTCAAATTGTGGAGGAAGAAAGTGAAGAAGAGAAGACTAGTGAAGAAAAGGATAATGTAGTGAATTCCAGAAGAGAACAATCCTAAAAGGGAGGTCTTAGTGATTTATAAGAAGAAGGGATGGTTTTGTTGCTGGAAAAATTGGAGATACAAGGCTGGAAGGACATGGTCCTTCAGTTGGAAGGGAGGTTAGCCAGGGCTGAGATCATTGAGCTCTTTGCTAATTGTGAGATTGCAAATGGATGGGTCAATAGTGAAGTGAAATGAGTGAAGGTGAGCTTTGATGACAAAGAGCTAGGGGATATTCTGGGGATATCTGCTGAGGGGTATAATGACTACAAAAAGTTGAAGTGGCCTAGTCTAGAGAATCTACCTACCTCACTGGCCATCACCGTAAAATTTGTTGATAGGGACTTAGAGCAAGAACCCAGGGCTGTTTATAAGAGTGAAATGAAACCTGCGCAGAAAGTGCTCTTTGAATTTGTTAACAGAGGGGTTTTGGCCAGGCAAAAAAGAAGGCACATTGCTACCTTCATGGACCTAGTCCTTATAGATTGCTTGGATAGTAGGAAGTAGATCAATTGGCTGGGGTTCATAATCCAGATCTTTCGTAGGGTGGTTTGTGGAACTAGAACTCATGCCATCCCCTATGGCTTTATCCTCACTGTTGTGCTTGCTCACTTTAAGGTTCCCCTCAAGAAATGGGATGTTTTGCTGAGTAAAGACTACTTTGGGCCGGCACTTTGACTGGCTGTGACTATGAAGTCCATACTGCCCCCAAAGAATCTGGTTCATCCAAGAGGGTGTCCAAGGACAACAAAGTGACAACATTGGAGCAGAAGAGTAGGACTAAAAATGCTGAGATTGAAAGGCTAAAGAAGAGGCTGACTGAAGTGGAAAATGAGAGGGACTCTCTCAAGAATGAGCTTGCAAAAGAGAAAGAGAATAATAGGGACATTATTCAAAACATGTTGAAGCTGCTTCAAGCCAGAAACCAAGTACCTGGTCCTTCCCAGTCCTAAACCCTTCCTAGACCTAGTTTGTAACCAGTGACCCAAGTGGGATATGTTTTTTTCTTATTTTGCTCATGGTTAGTGCTTTTATTTCTTTTTATGCTTTGTGGAATAATCTTATCAATAATATTCACTGCTTTTGCTCTAATTATTTGTTGATATTTCTTAGATGGCTAATATCCTTAGATTGGCAAGAGAATATTAAATCCATGATTGCATTTGAAGTAGCCTCAAGTGTCAAGAGTAAGATCAGCTAAAATCTGGTTAATTAACTAAATAATGCAAATTTTCGATGATGAAAAAAAGGGGAAGATAGGTTGTGCTTTTTCTTTGGACTGTGATATTTATAATCTAATGAACCTGGTTCTTGATGATTTGAGACTTTAAATAGAAAGTGTGCTGACATTGTGTTTGATGTTGAGCTGAGTTGAAACATGTTCCATGTTTATGAAAAACACATATTTGTCATCATCAAAATGGGGAAATTTGTTGGCCTGAGTGATTTTGGTTTTGATGATTGAAAAAGGAACACATGCATAAACTAGGTCCATGGACAGTGTACACAGGGCACAGTCAGATTCAAGCAAAAGGCATGCACATGCAAGGGATAAGTATAAGTGGTTATATATGATAATCCCTGAATGAAAAACTTGCATAATTAATAAGGAGAACGACTCCTTACTTAAAGAGAACTCTATCCTAGATAAGGAAAGAGTTAGAGATTGAAGTTGTCACGACCCCAATTTTCCTCCGTAGGACGTCGTGACGGCACCTAGTCTCTACGACTAGGTAAGCCTAACACTTACTGAAAAGAATTGACAGAAATTAACCAACAAAACTATTAAGCAGAAATTAGATATTTCTAAATGAACTCAATATTTACAACATGAAATAACATCCCAAAACTGGTAGTACAAATCATAAGATCTACTGGGTTTGCTAGAAAGCCTCTAAATATAACTGTTCAGAATAGAATTAAATTGTACAAGTACAATAACAGAAGGTGACTCCGAGGCCTGCGAAGGCGACAACAGGTTTACCTTGAGTCTCCACAGCAGTGCTCGAACAACTAGCTAATAATCAACAATAACCGAGGCACCTGGATCTGCACAAAAATATGCAGAAGCATAGTATGAGTACACCACAGCGGTACCCAGTAAGTATAAAGACTAACCTCGGTGGAGTAGTGATGAGTGACAGATCAAGACACCTACCGAACTAAGCAACTTGAACAAGTGTGAAGGTGAACTAACAGAGAAACAATATTAATATAAAGCTAAGAAGGATAAGGAATAAAAAATAATACTTGCAATGATACACTAGTAACAACAATGTTCAACAGGAAGTAGTCAGGTAATAATGCTATAGAGTAAGCTGATCACAGTCTAAGTCCGGTGAAACCAAATAAAGGAAAACCAATAACAACTCAATAAGAAGACCCGTTTTCATACCAGATCTGTTCAGGCATTTCCACGGGGTATCAAACCTCATAATCACAGCTCACGGGTCCCAATTCATGAACCCTAATCACTTGGCATCTTGTGCCCATATTACAACTCATAACCGCACGGACGACTCACATGCTAATAAAACAATCCTCACACAGAAGGCAAGTAGACAAGAGTACGTATAACGGTCAATAACGTCACGATTCATCTTCTAAAACTGATATGGGTGATTTAATTATGGGTATGCTTGTGCAAGTGTTTTACCACAATTCAAGTCAACAAATAAGAGTAGAGACAATGAATGACACATAAGAAATGATCACCACGAAATGTACATATAAAGGCAGCAATGAAGTTGAAGCAACGACTAGCACAACAAGATTAGCTACATAGAACTAAGCAAATAGTGTAACACGGAGGAAGACAATTAAGAGTATGGTAAGAAGAAAACAATCAAAGACAAGTACAAAAGAATGGGGAAATAACAAAAAGAGCCCTACCGAGGTATCGCCTCATAGTCTCAAATCATAAAATGAATCACAAACTTTTCTTATATCACCGCGGGAGCCTTTACATTTAGTTTTTTGAAAATTATTTTTTCCGAAATAGCATCCCGCATTTTAGCCACCTTATCACAACACATGGCTTCTAGTAGTTCCCCTACTAGCCACATATTTCAAGCACACCTTATCTCACCGCATGTGTTTCAACACCAGACCTTATACCACCACATGCGTATCAATAATAACAACAACACGGCAGAAACCTCATGCAACACGATAGCAACAGCACGACAGAAACCTCGTGCAAATACAATAATAAAAGTACGGCAGAAACCTCGTGCAAACAACATAACAATTATCTCAACAATAACATGTATGCCAAAATATAACAAACTCAACAAAATGACTTTCACAATATGTGCCCATATGCCACAACATTTCCTCAAAACAGTTTTAATATCATAACCACGCATAGCCCTCGGCTCAACAACACTGAATACAACAACAACAACAACAACAACAACAACAACAATAATACAAGAATATGGCAAGTAAATCAACTCAGGAACTTCAAAACACAAAGAAACAGAAGAACGAGCTCACAAAGAAAGACACAACAGAGAATAATATCTAAACAAGAATAGCTCAACAAGGAAGAGATAATGTGTAGCAATGATTCCACAAAAGTATAATTCAACGATAAGAGGGATAACATGAATCAATGATTCCAAATAAGTATAAGTCAACAATGATAAGGGATAACAAAACTTCGTTTAGGGTTGAGCAATTGCGGAAAAGATACAACAAATTCAATTAAGGATAAGCAAATTATGGGTGAGATAATAATAACTTCAACTAATTATAGGAAATTACGGAAAAGATAATGATAACTTCAATCAAGGATACACAATTACGGAAAGGATAGCATGGCAATAAAAGAGGCAACAACTTCAGTTAAGGCACATAAGAGTTTAATCGGCAATAAGGGTAGAACATGAAGCAATTAATTCCAAATAAGACATGTAAGGGTGAATTCAGAAAATGGGGAATTCACTACAAAAAAATAAAATTCATATTTAATGGACATAATAACCTAAGAGCCATAAACTGTCAAATTTACACAAATGAGCCCGGGCATATACTCATGACCTCGCGTACACGGCCTTCACATGAAACAATTAGCACAAATAACTCAAATCACAAGGAGTAGTTCCTCCAAACAAAGTTAGGCAAGATACTTACCTCAAAGAAGCTAGACTGATACTCTAAAATGACCTTCTCGAGTGAAACAACCTCCGGACTGTTCAAATCTAGGCAAAATAAATTCAATTCATAAATAAAACTCATAGAAAATAATTCCGGATAATAAAGCTTCAATCTTTAACAAAAACTAAAACATCAACCCAAAAGTCAACCCCCGGGCCAGCATCTCGGAACCCGACCAAAATTATAAAATATGAACACCCATTCGATAATGAGTCCAACCATACAAGGATTACCAAATTTCGATATTAATTCGTCCTTCAAATCATCATTTTACATTATGAAGGAGTTTTACAAAATTTTCCATTTTCCTCAACTCAAACCACTAATTTAATGATAAAAATAAAGATGGAATCATGAAATATAATAAATTCTGGGTGAAGAACACTTACCCTAATGATTTGCTTGAAAAACCAACGAAATATCGCTCAAATCTGAGGTCTCTAGCTCAAAAAGATGAAAAATGGACAAAACCCACGATTTTGAAAATTATATTCTGTTGTCCAGGTAACATGCAGTGCGATCGCGGAAATTCATATGTGATTGTGAAGAAGGAATCATCAGCTGCCAATAGAAACACTACGCGATCGCGAACAAAGGAATGCGATCGCGAAGGTGAAATATCACTACCCAAAGAAAAGCACTACGCGATCGCAGAAAGAAGAGTGTGAACGCGGTTCACCATAGCCTCAACGTACGTGATCGCGGTCCTATCCATGCAAACACGAAGGAGAAAGTGTGGCAAGTCAACAAGTACAATACGTGATCGCGGCTAACTCTACGTGATCGCGGCTAACTCTACGTGATCGCGGCTAACTCTACGTGATCGCGAAGGAGGTTATCAGACATCAGTTATCAGTAACTCTAAACAAGGGGAATTTGACCCATAACCCATCCGAAACACACCCGGGACCCCATCGAAACATACCAACAAGTTCCATAACATAACACGTATCTGCTTGAGGTCTCAAATCACATCAAACAACGTCGAAACTACGAATCGCACCACAAATCAAACTTATGAACTTTCGAATATTCCAATTTCCAAAACTCGTGCCGAAACATATTAAATCAACCCGAAATGACATAACAAAGCTAATCCAACCCTCAAAATCGTAATCCTAGTCCGATATCAACAAAGTTAACTCCTGGGCAAACCTCGTATCCTTCCAAAACTCCAACTTTCTAATTTTCGCCAAAATGCTTCAAATTATCCTACGGACCTCCAAATCCAAATTCAGACGCATGCCTAAGTCCAAAATCACCATACGAAACTATTGGAATCATGAAAACTCCATTTCGGAGTCGCCTGCACAAAATCCAAATTCTTGTCAGCTCTTACCGCTTAAACTTCAAAATTAAGAATTCTTCTTCCAAATTAACCCCGAATCATCCGAAAATCGAAATCGGTCACACACGCAAGCTATGACACATAATACGAAGCCGTTCGAGATCTAAAGCTATCGAACGGGATGCTAATTCTCAAAATGACTGTTCGGGTCGTTACAGAAGTTAACTAGAACTCTTCCACCAAGGAAGAGTAAAGTATTAGACTTCTAGTTAATCCTAATCCTACTAAAGCTATATATATCAATTGTGTTCTCTTTTATAGGTGACGCACAAATGCTGAAGTTAGGCAAGAATTGAGAGCAAAATAGCAAGGCATTTTGCAAGCAATTCCTATGTGTTTCAAGAGTGCAAACCTGGAGTTACATGAACCAGATAGAAGAACCAGTTCCATGTGTCTGCCTTTTATTCTAGTTCAAGTGCAGTAGAGCTTTTGAGTTGTACCTTTCAGCTTTATTAGAAGCAAATTGTATTAGGTACTTGAGTTATATTGTTCAAGTTAGAGTTAACTTGAAGCAGTCGCAATAGCCTGTGGCTGGTTGCTACAATGGTTATAGGTAATCCTTACGTTTATAAAAGTTTTTAAACATTGTTGTTTTGGCTCAAAGTTGTAGTGAAGTTTTGAAAACGATTCTACTAGGAAGTATGTCGTGGTTTGTTTACCTTTTGAGTCGGTTATTTTTCACGTAAATATACTTGTGTTCTTTACTTTCTGTATTATTTATACCGCAACAGTATATTAAAAACGCATAGAAGAACCAGGTCCTTCTATAATCAGTGCACGCGAAATATTGGATGCCACACAAATCACCTGTCACGACCCGAAATTCCCACCTTCGGACCGTGATGGCGCCTAACATTTCACTTGCTAGACAAGCCAACGTTAGAATAATATTAACCATTTTTACAACAATTTTAAATTTATTAATAACAAGGAAACAAAAGCGGAAGCAAAGTTTGAAATATAATTTAATAATCCATCAAACAACAGTGTCTAAATATCACCCCAGAATTGGTATCACAAGTGCACGAGCTTCTAGAATAAATATAAATAAAGGTTTGAATAAAATAAAGCTATCTGGAAACAAACACACAGCTAAAGTAAAGTAGACGGGGACTTCAGAACTGCGAACGCCGTGTAGTTATACCTCAAGTCTCCTCTGAATAGCTGAAATCCGAGCAAGTCTACTGTACGCCGCTGGGACCAACTCCAAAATCTGCACAAGAAGTGCAGAGTGCAGTATCAGTACAACCGACCCCATGTACTGGTAAGTGCTGAGTCTAACCTCAACGAAGTAGTGACGAGACCAAGGCGGTTCACTTACATTAACTTGTACGCAATATTGATAACAACAACAATAATAGAAATAAATCAAATAACTCATTTATAATAATTGAAGCCAACTCAGGAGTCATAACCAATTATCGTTTCAACCAATTCTGTTGCAGCGTGCAACCCGCTCTCACAATATATTCACATTCAATTCTGTTGCAGCGTGCAACCCGCTCTCACAATATATTCATTTTAATCAAGTCTGTTGCGGTGTGCAACTTGATCCTCCAATATGGACTTTTAATAAGTCTGTTGCGGCGTGCAACCCGATCCTCTAATATTGACTTCTTTATAAGTCTGTTGCGGCGTGCAATCCGATCCTCCAATATTGACTTTTTAATAAGTCTGTTGCGGCGTACAACCCGATCCTCCAATATTGACTTTTTAATAAGTCTGTTGCGGCGTGCAACCCGATTCTTCAATATATCCATTTCAATCAATTTTTATAGAAGCAATTTTCCCAATAAATGCAACCATTAATATAAAATTATAAGACAACAAGTATACAATAATTATGATTTAATTATGACACAAACAATGACAAATAACAAATTATTATAGAAATCAGGGAAAACATAGGCAGTTTAATATTTAATATGCTAAATGTCAAATAACAATTAAATCACATAATTCAAATAGCATGTAACAATTAATGCAGAAATTCAAGAGTTAATATTAGACAAAGAATAAGAGAGAAATAATTATTATAATAATTAATTTATGATTAAAAATAATTTATGATTTTTCAAGTAAGCAGGCAAACAATTAATTTGACGACGTATAGACACTCGTCACCTCGCCTATACGTCGTTCACATGCAATTCACATAACAAATAATCTAAGGGTTCTATTCCCTCAAGTCAAGGTTAATCCCGATATACTTCGCTTTGCAAATTCCAATCAATTATTCAACCACAACTTTTTCTTTTAAATTTGCCTCTGAAAACTTCAAATCTATTCACAAACAATTCGATATATTCAATACGAATCATAGGAATTAATTCCATATGAATTTACAAATTTCCCGGATAAAACCCTGAAATTTATTAAAATATTCGGCAGTGGGACCCACATCTCAAATCCCGGAAAAACTCACAAAATCCGAACACCCATTCCGATACGAGTTCAACCATACAAAATTTGTCCAATTTCGATATCAAATGGACCTTCAAATCTTAATTTTTCGCTTTTGAAAGATTTTAGAAAATTTGATTTTTCTTTCATAAATTCACGGATTCATGATATAAATGAGTATGCAATCATGAAATATAATCAATATAGGATAAGGAATACTTATCCCAATATGTTTTCGTAAAAATCGCCCAACAATCGCCTTACCCGAGCTAAAAAATGAGAAAGAATTAAAAATGGGTCGAAACCCCATTTCTAGAACTTAAGTTCTGTTTCTGAAATTTTTACCCTTCGCGAACACGGTCAGTGCCTCGCGTTCGCGAAGCACATTTTTGTGCTGCCAAAACTTTGCTCTTTGCAAACGCGAAGGCAATGTCGCGAACGCGAAACCTTGCCAAATTTGGTCTTCGCGAACGCGATACACCCTACGCGAACGCGAAGCTTTGACGCTTGGTGCCCGGCCAGGCCTCGCCTTCTACGCGAACGCGAACGCTTCCACGCGTTCGCGATGAACAATGCTCTCTTCCCTTCGCGAACACGTCCCCCTCTTCGCGAGCACGAAGAGTAAATTTCACCTGCCTCCAGTTTCTTCTTCGCGAATGCGAGCCACCTCTCGCGAACGCGAAGAAGGATACCACAGGAAGATTTCTGCAGTTCTTTCCAAGTTCAAAAATGGTCCGTTAACCACCCGAAATCAACCCGAGCCCTCGGGGCTCCAAACCAAACATGAACCGAAGTCCTAAAACGTCATACGAACTTGCTCGCGCGATCAAATCGCAAAAATAACACCTAGAACTTCGAATCAGGCACCAAATCAAAGGAAGTTTTCAAGAAAACTTTAAAACTTATATTTTTACAATCGGGCATCCGAATCACGTCAAATCAACTCCGATTCTCATCAAATTTGGCAGACAAGTCATAAATATTATATTGGACCTATACCGGGCTCCGAAACCAAAATACGGACCCGAGGTCAATAAATCCAACATCAGTAATTTCTTAAAACTCATTAAGCTTTCAAGCTTTTACTTATTCATCAAAATTTCATATCTCGAGCTAGGGACCTCAGAATTCGATTCCGGGCATACGCTCAAGTCCCAAATCATGATACGGACCTACCAGAATTGTCAAAATACTGATCCGGATCCATTTGCTCAAAATGTTGACCGAAGTCAACTTAGTTGAGTCTTAAAACTCTATTTCACATATTAATCCATTTTTCACATAAAAACTTTTCGGGAAAAATGTGGACTGCGCATGCGAGTCGAGAAATGATAAATGGTGCTTTTTGAGGTCTTAGAACATAGAATTACTTATTAAATTTAAAGATGACATTTTGGGTCATCACATTCTCCACCTCTAAAACAAACGTTCGT
>AWOL01S0006993.1:0-21400 GCA_000715115.1 Nicotiana otophora | reverse complement strand
AATTGAGGTATGTTGGCTAAACTCTTCTTTAAGAATTGGAACCTCAATATCCTTGTAAGTTCCAAGATATTTATTACAAGTTGAGTATTACGAATAAGTTGTGTGACAAAGATATATGTTCAATTCGTGTTTAAAATGCTCTTATCATATTGTATTATAAATTGAGGATGTGTTCCCAATTATGGAATGTGTATCTATGTGTTATGATTCCAAGTCGTGATTTATGTGGAAAGTTATTATGCCAAATTGTGTAGAGATTGTGATTGGGGTTGCACCTCCACCCGCATATATTGAGGTGAGGCGGCAGGGCCGCTTTGTGTATGATTTTGGTATAGTTGTTGCACCACCACCCACCAATATAAATTAGGGTGAGGAGGCATGGCCGATTAGTATAGGTATTTTGTATCGTTAATGCATTTCCACACGCATATATTGGGCTGAGGCAGCGGGGCCATTTGTGTGAAAATGGGTATTGTGTTTACACCTCCACCAGCATGCATGGGAGGGGGGGGAGGCGACAGGGCTACTTGAGTAGAGATTTGGTATTGTGCTTACACCTCCACCTGTATACATTTGGGGTGAGGTGGCGGGGCTACTTTGTGTGAAAATGGTTACATAGGATCTCATATTAAATTCTATAAATGTTAATGACAGCTATTGATGAGTTTGCTTTGGTTTAAACGACTAACTATGCTATTCTATTGTCGCCTTGATTCATCATAATTATATTGTATTTTCGAGTTCTTAAATTGGTGTTTGGTTTTGAATATTGGTACTATTCGACATGTACTAACGTCCCTTTTGCCGGAGGTACTGCATCTTTAATGGATGCAGGTGGTTCCACAGCGAAGGATATTGACCGGTGATTGTAGTGCTCATTCTTCCCAGCTGACTTGGTGAGCCTCATCTCGTTTAGGGGTTGTGCATCTTTTGTTTAGTATGTGTTATCATGTTTTGAGTTATAGCCAGAGCCTTGTTGCCGGCACTATCATTGTACTCTTTGGTAGAGGCTCTGTAGACTAAGTGTGGGTTGTATATGGGTATTGTGTTTACACCTCCACCAGCCTGCATTGGGGTAAGGCGGCAGGGCTGCTTGAGTAGAGATTTGGTATTGTGCTTACACCTCCACCTGTATACATTTGGGGTGAGGTGGCAGGGTTGCTTTGTGTGGAAATGATTACAGAGATCTCATATTAAATTCTATAAATGTTAATGACAGCTATTGATGGCTTGCTATGGTTTAAACGACTAACTATGCTATTCTATTGTCGCCTTGATTCATCATATTCATATTGTATTTACGAGTTCTTAAATTGGTGTTTGGTTTGCATATTTGTACTATTCGACATGTACTGATGTCCCTTTTGCCGGGGGCACTGCATCTTTAATGGATGCAGGTGGTTCCACAGCGAAGGATATTGAAGGGTGATTGTAGTGCTCGTTCTTCCCAGCTGACTTGGTGAGCCTCATCTCGTTCCGGGGTTGTGCATCTTTTGTTTAGTATGTGTTATCGTGTTTTGAGTTATAGCCAGAGCCTTGTTACCGGCACTATCATTGTACTCTTTGGTAGAGGCTCCGTAGACTAAGTGTGGGTTGTATATGGGTGTTGGGAATGATAAACAAGTTGTGTTGTGATTAAATCACTTGTTCCACTTTGAACCATAAAGGTGTGTGTATTTTGAGACCTTAAAATGATGTAATTTATGGTAAGAAATTGGTATTGCAGACATGATCATCTTATTGTTTGATTAACGAAAATATGTATCCTATTTATTCATGGATGAGTCTGGGTAGAACAAAATCTAATAGGCCTCGCTGAAGTTATGGGCTATGTCCCCCTAACATATATTCAATAGGACTTGCTGGTGTTATGGGATATATCCCTCAACCATAATCAATGTAAGCATGTATGAGGAATAAGACATGTGGCAACATGAGATACAAGGATAAATTAACTCATTATGATCCCTCTATAATCAATTTAGAACCAAGGAACTCAAGATTTGTCAAACTCTTCGAATTTCCAAAAATTGTGGCAAAGTTTCCCCTAAAACTTGATGATCCCCAAAAACAACAACAAGCACCGCAATATACACGGGAATGAATACTCGGACAAGAAGATACCATCAAACTAAAGGAGATACAGTTATCCACAATAGTGTTAAACGATTGACAAAACGGAATTGTGAATGTAATGTCGACTCATAGTGACTAACTTGTGACATGAAAGTCTAAATATGATTTAGGAATAATCTAAGAATCAACACATGATAATTAAGCTTATGTAATCTTAAATGAATCTATTAGGATCATATGGGGTTTAGGTATACATAAAACATCAAAGGAACAGAACAAACGGAAGTCTAGATGGCATAGGCCAAATGGGGATTTGCCCTTTTGCTCTTGTTGTGTTTTGAAGTTCCAGCCTAAACTATTCCCTTCAACAATTCACATGTGTAATTCAATAATATACAAGGATACAATACATGCTGATATTTCCCTTGAACAACCCTAAAATATCAAGAAGAAAGGCTAGAACATAGCTAAACTAAATCATGCCGAAAACAAAACAAAAACCCTACAAACCTTTTGTGTTCTTGCTTCCAAACCTTGTTCCCTTTTATCCACTCCTTACTTATGCTTGTATAAGTAAAATATAAAGGTGCAAATCTNAAAGGTTAAAAGCCTCCTTAACCACGAAGCTATTTCCAAAAAATGAGTTATAAGGAGAAAGGGGGATGGCAAAGTCTTACCTATATCATAAGTATCGTGTTGATGTGTTTGCGTCTTAATTTTGAATTGCGGATGATGGAATTGCTTCAAAACCCTAAGGATGTATTTAGGATGTCTAGAGAGACTTTTCAGGTCTGATTTGGGTCGAAGTGAGCCTTTGAGACGAAGGCTACAACTTTATATATCAAGATAAACTTCAACCGCACTTGTGGGTCCCAAAAGGAGCTACTTGTGCAGTTTTGTGAAAAAGCGAATATTTGCATACTCCGTTGTAGTATCGATGAATGGTTTAATGCTTTTGAAACTAGACTTATATATATTTAATTTGGTGGTTGGATCACCCTGTAAATCGAATTACATTAAGAGAAAATCTCAGTAACATTAAACCTAATATTTATGTACAATTATCAACGTAACTTGCGACAACTTTTGTCGACTTTTGTTTCCTAACTCGTTTGACTTCAAAACATAACACATGACTATAATATGACTAAAATACCTAATAATATCACCTCATTATCATGTTAATAATCCTAGTATCACCCCCAAAGTACGAGTTATAACATTCCCAACTTCGCGTTTCAAAGAAACTTATTTTCTTCGATTATTTTAGCTTCTAATCCTTCAAACCCTCTTGGTACTTACATTTCATGATATTAAATATTTGCAACCTCAAAAGTAATATGATTAACTTACATTATGTACTTTAAAAGATGATCTAATTTCCGAGCATACATCAGCTGACTTACGATGTACTTTTACGTACGAAAACATGGGGTGCAAGAGTTTTACCCTTTGCGGTTGCGGAATAGCCTTCGTGACTGCGAAGAACAAATTTCACCAACTTCCTACACCTCCTACGCGAACGCGAGACTATTGACGCGATTGCGATGACCAAACATCCCCAGGCTTCTCGTTCGCGGATCCATCCTTGCGACCGCGATGAAAAACGCATTCCACCGCACGACCTCGCCTTCCTTCTACGTGAACGCGTCCCCACAGTCGCATTCACAATGAACAAACACCACAAGGCTTTGCGAACGCAGCCTTATCTTCGCGAATGTGAAGGGCAAAAAGCCACTTGCCAGTGAAGACTCTACGCAATTGCAACACATTCTTCGAGATCGCGCAGAGGGATACTAGGAGCATAGAAATCAAAACTTCCAACACATGAAGAAATGGTCTAAAACCCATCTGAAACACACCCGAAGCCCCCGGAACTCTGGCCAATCATGCCATCCAATCCCAAAACACAAAGCGAAGTTACTCAAAGCCTCAAATCACATCAAACAACACGAAAACCATAAATCGCGTCCCAATTCAAACCTAATGAACTAATGAACATTTCTAAATGCAAAACTCACGGCGAACAAGCCTAAACATCTCGGAATGACATGAAAATTCCCATTCAAGTCCCAAATGAACTAAATGACCTATTCCAATTCCGGAAATAACAATCCGAGCCCTATATCAGTAAAGTCATCCCTCGGTCAAAGCTATAAACCTTCTAAACCTTTAACTTTCCAACTTTAGCCTATTTATGTCAAAACAACTTACGGGCCTCCATATTCACATCCGGACATATGCCTAAGTCAAAACTCACTATTCGAAGCAACCAGAACAATCAAAACACCGTTATGGGGTCATCTACACAAAAGTCAAATTCCGATAAACTCTTTCAACTTAAGCTTCCAACTTTGGGACTAAGTGTCCCAATTCACTCCGAAACACACTCGAAACCAAACCAACCACCACAGAAAGTCACGTAACCACAAATGAACATATAAGAGAGAATAAATAGGGGAACGAGGCTACAATACTTAAAACAACCGGCCAGGTCTTTACATTCTCCCCCTCTTAATAATCTAATTTCGTCCTCGAACATGCCAAGAATCATTTGGAAGTCATCAAATCACTAAATGAAATCACCACACACATTCTCACGGGTGATCCCACGTCACCCCAATCTTCAGAAGCCTAACAACACTACCTCAACTTAATATTATTCCTTCCACCCATACTAATAAGCCTTAGAACCAAATTTCAACATCCATGCATTTCACCAAAAACCCGATCTTCACATAAACACACTGTATCAACCGCAACCCGCCATAAATACTATTGCATAAATCAGCAAGGTATAACCACATGATAAAACACATCACCCATCAGCCCATATCATAAACCACCAGCCATAATAACTACCCATAATCCAACCCAATACTGGTAACTATCTTTATATCAACTAGAACTTTGTTTTAAACCTTCCCAATACTATTAATGATGTAGGAAACATATAAATCTCATAAATACTTACCCAATCAACATGTTACACTGTCACGACCCACAATCTCACGTCGTGATGGTGCCTATCTCATTACTAGGCAAGCCGATATCCTCAATAAATCATAAATTCTTTTATGATTGAAAACATAATATTTAGATTTAATAGAAAATCCCAAAAATATTGATAGAGCTACACTCCCAAAACCCGGTGTCACTGAGTACATGAGCATCTAAAGGATGACATAGTCTGACTGATAAAACACTATCTGGAAAAATAGAACAATACAAATAACTAAGAGAAAAGAGAGTGAAGGTCTGCGGATGCCAAGCAGCTACCTCGATAATCTCCAACAGTTATTCTCCGAAACCTAGCAGCCACTGTATCCGGAAGTACCTGGATCTGCACACGAAGTTCTGAGTGTAGTATGAGTACAACCAACCCCATGTACTTCATAAGTAACAAGACTAACTTTTGGGCTGAAAGTAGTGTCGATCTCAATAGGTACAGTCCAATATGAAATAACAGTACATAAATGTAGGTATGTTTTCAAGTTCAACAGATTACTCAATATAAGTAAAGTAAATCAACTTTGTATGATATGAGGAATATGACATCTCTATATCTACGTGCCAATGTACATGCTGTATATGGTATACTACTATCGAAGCATCACGTACTCACTCTCTCAGAGTACTCAATCACTTAGTATTGTAAAGGCAAGTCCAGCCGAGGGAAGATCCATCCCAGGGAGGATCCATCCCTCAATATAAATAGCAACTGACAGTTAGTCACTCAATAATGTATATGGCCAATCTATCCTAGATATAAATGAAAGAAGGCAACTCCATGCCCTGGGAACTCCATCCCAAATGTAAATAAATATGGCACTTTCATGCCCTGGGAAGTCTATCCCAATTATAAATAAATAAGGCAACTCCATGCCCTGGGAAGTCCATCCCAAATATAAATAAATAAGGTAACTTCATGCCTTGGAACACCATTCCAAATGTGAATATATATGGCAACTCCATGCCCAGGAAACTCCATCCCAAATATAATATCCAATGCGCTCAATGTGTGGGGTGCAGACTGCGGAGGGCCTCCTTTAGCCCAAGCGATATAATAAACCAGGTCCGGGCATAAATCAATAAAGCATGTTGCAGCGTGCAGCCTGATCCCATAAATATAATTCATAATCAGGCTCTCGGCCTCACTCAATCATTAACCTTTCCAGTCTCTCGGGCTCACAATGTCATGAAAATCAGCCCGACAAAATGAGATGATGTGTCAATGAATGGCAATATAGACTGAGATATGATATACAAATAATAGATGTGACTAAGTATAAATTAAAATTTTAAACAATTAATTCAACAACAACACGACCTATGCGGGTCCCAAAAATATCAACACGTAGTCTAAACATAAGCTTTAATATGAGTCTCAGCTCAATTCCTTTAACACATGGAGGATATGCGGATAATGACATAATTATTTGATTATGAAATTTCACGAAATCAATTAAGTCACAAATTCTAGGGTGCACGCCCACACGCCCGTCACCTAGCATGTGCGTCATCTCCAACCAGTCACATAACAAGTAATTTCGGGAATTTATACCCTCATAACAGAGTTTAGAAATGTTACTTACCTCAAACCGTGTAATTCTTTATTCCAATATGCCCTTGCCTCACGAATCAAGCCTCCAAACGCTTCGAATCTAGTCACAATTAATTCGATACAGTCAACACAAAATGTAGGAATTAATTCCATATAAAATTATAAAGTTTCCAAAAAAATCCGAAATTCCACTCAAATATCGCTAGTGGGGACCACATTTGGGAACCCGACAAAAGTCACAAAATATGAACGCCCATCCAACCACGAGTCCAGCCATACAAAATTTACCAAATTCCAACATCAAATCAACCCTCAAATCATCAATTTTTCCTTAATGGTGTTCACGATTGTTTTCCAACTTAAAACACCAATTAAATGCTAAAAATAACTATAGATTCGGGTAATTTGACAAAAATTGTGTTAAGAACACTTACCCCGATGTTTTCATTTAAAATATCCCGAAAATTGCCTCTCCCCGAGGTCCAAATCGTAAATAAATGGAAAATGACACGAACATAACATAAGTTCTGCTGCCCAGTCATTTCCACTATGTGATCGCGGACCAACTCACGCGATCACGAAGAACAATTATCCCCTGCCATAATTTTATCTTACTTGATCGCGAATCCTTTCACGTGATCGCGAAGCACAGCTTCCTCTACCCTACACGATCGCGGACAGCCATACACGATCGCATAGCACAACGCGTAAATTTTTTAGTTGCCTCCTTCACTCTATGCGAACGCGTCATAATCCACGCGTCCGCATAGTACTGCTGGCCAACAACTTCACAATCACTAACTTACCTAACCGATCGCATAGCACAAAATTTNCGATGGCGAAGAACAATTATCCCCTGCCATAATTTTATCTTACATTATTCCGAATCCTTTCACGTGATCGTGAAGCACAGCTTCCTCCACCCTACGCGATCGTGGACAGCCATACACGATCGCATAGCACAGCGCGTGAATTTTTCAGTTGCCTCCTTCACTCTATGCGAACGCGTCATAATCCACGCGTTCGCATAGTACTGCTGGCCAACAGCTTCGCAATCGCTGACTTACCTAACCGATCGCATAGCATAAAAATTCAAGCTGTCCAATTAAGCCTGCGTGACCGCGGATCTTCTTACACGATCGCGTAGAAGGAAACCAGACAGTGCACCAGAAAAACTTCAGCAAAACTCCAAGTCCAAAATTCGATTTGTTAACCATCGGAAACTCACCCGAGGCCACCTGGACCTCAACCAAATACACCAACTAGTCCTAAAACATAACATGTATTTTGTCGAAGCCTCAAATCACATTAAACAACGCTAAAAACACGAATCATACCCCAATTCAAGCCTAGTGAAAGCTAACAAATTCCAACTTGTACATTCGATGCTGAAACCTATCAAATCAAATCCGATTGACCTCAAATTTTGTACACAAGTAATAAAAGACATAACAGACCTATTCAAATTTACAGAATCGGAATTCTATCCCGATATCAAAACGTTAACTCCCCGGTGAAACTTCCAAACTTAAATTTCCTATTTTCGACATTTCAAGCAAACGTTTACTACGGTCCTCTAAATAAATATCCGAACACACTTCTGAGTTAGAATTCACCATACGGAACTATTGGAACCATTGGAATTCCATTTTGGGGCCGTTTACACATAATTCTTCATTTGTCAATTATTTCAACTTATGCTTTAAATCATGAAACTAAGTGTTCCAATTCATTCTGAAACCTCCCCGACAAGTCACATAACTATAATTGAACACGGAATAAGTAGTAAATGAGGAAACGGGGCTGCAATACTCAAAATGACTAGTCGGGTCGTTAAATTCCCCATTTTAAACAAATGTTCGTCCTCGAACGGGTTTAGAATTATACCTGGAATGTCAAATAGGTGTGGATATTTGCTTCGCATCTCCTGCTCAGTTTCCCAAGTAGCTTCTCCGACTGGCTGAACTCTCCACTGCACTTTCACTGAGGCTATGTTATTTTATCTTAACTTTTGAACCTGCCGATCCAATATAGTCACCGGCTCCACAGCATAAGTCAAATTGACATCCAAGTGAATTGTGCTAAAGTCCAAAACATGAGACGAAACCCCGACATATTTATGGAGCATAGATACAAGAAACACTAAATGAACACCCGATAGACTAGGCGGCAATGCAAGTTTAAAAGCCACATCTCCAATCCTCTCAAGTACCTCAGAAGGCCCAATATACCGAGGACTCTACTCGTCCTTATTCCCGAATAACATAACACCCTTCATAGGTGTTATGTTTGTCCACCCGATCTCTGGGGCTCTTTTAAGTCTCTGAAGAAATCCACCCAATCTCTGGTGCTCGTACTTCACATGCTGACAATTTAAACACCGAGCTACCAACCCCACTATATATTTCTTCATCCTTCTCCACCAATAATGCTTCCTCAAGTCATGATACATTTTTGCGGCACTGGGTGAATGGAATGTCGCAAACTGTGGGCCTCCTATAGAATCAACTCATGCACCCCATCTACGTTTCATATACAAATCTGACCGTGCATCCTTAACACCCCTTCATCTCCAATAGTAACATATTTATTATCGTCGTGCTGAACGGTGTCCTTCAAGACAAGCAAATGGGGATCATCATACTGGCACTCTCTGATGTGGTCATATAAGGAAGCCCGAGAAACTACACAAGCTAGAAGCCTATTGGGCTCTGAAACATCTAACCTCATGAACCGATGGGCTAAAACCTGAACATCTGATGCAAGTGGTCTCTCACCAACAGGAATAAATGCAAGACTACCCATACTCATTGTCTTTCTACTCAGGACATTGGCCACCACATTGGCCTTCTCGGGATGATACAAAATGGTAATATCATAGTCCTTTAGCAGATCCAACCATCTGTGCTGCCTCAAATTTACATCCTTTTGTTTGAATAAGTGTTGTAGGATCCGGTGATCTGTAAATACCTCACAAGACACACTGTAGAGATAGTGCCTCCAAATCATTAATGCATGAATAATAGCTGCCAACTCTAAGTCATGAACATGGTAGTTCTTCTCATATGGCTTCAACTGAAGCGAAGCACAAGAAATTACTCTATCCTCCTGCATTAAGACACACCCAATACAAATCTGATAAGCATCATAATACACAGTATAAGAACCCGACGCTGAAGGCAAAGCTAGAACTGGAGTTATGGTCAAGGCAGTCGTAAGCTTTTGAAAGCTCTCTTCACACTCATCTGACCACCTGAATGGATCACCTTTCTTGGTCAATTTAGTCATAGGCGCAACAATGGATGATAAACCTTACACAAAGCAAAGATAATATCTGACCAACCAAAGAAAACTCCGAATCTTAGTAGCTGAAGATGGCTTGGGCCAACTCTGAACTGTATCTATCTTCCTCGCATTTACACAAATCCCTTCTGTAGACACCAAGTGTCCCTAGAATGTTACATAACTAAGCCAAAACTCACACATGGTGAATTTGGCATAAAGTTTCTCCTCCCTTAGCCTCTGTAGTACAATTCTCAAATGTTGTGCATGCTCTTCATGACTAAATGCGTACACCAGGATATCATTAATAAATACTACGACAAAACGAATAAAGATACGGCTGGAATACACTATTCATTAGGTGCGTAAATGCTACTAGGGCGTTGGTCATCCAAATATATAGCACGAGAAATGCATAGTGTCCATAACGGGTCCTGAATACCGTCTTAAGAATATCTGAATCCTGAATTTCAACTGGTAATATACAGACATCAAATTAAGTTGGGAAAATACTCTAGCTCCATGGATCTGGTCAAATAAATCATCAATGCGCGTCAAACAATACCTTTTTTTGATTGTAACTTCATCCAACTGCCTGTAGTTAATGCACATCCACATAGTACCATCATTCTTTTTCACAAACAGAACCGGTGCACCCCAAGATGTCACACTAGGCCTAATAAACCCCTTATCAAGACATTTCTGAAGCTACTCTTTCAATTCTTTCAACTCTACTAGTGTCATACGATATGGAGGAATAGAAATGGGCTGAGTGTCGAGCACCAAGTCAATACCTAAATCAATATCCCTGTCGGGTGGCATGCCTGAAAGATCTATAGGAAACACATCCGAAAAGAGCTCGCACTACCAAAATAAAATGAATAGTAGGAGTATCTGCATCAACATCTCTCACAAAGGCCAAATATGATAAACACCCCTTCCCAACTATTCGTTGGGCCCAAAAGATTACCCTGCTGGGGATAAAATCTGGAGAACTTCTCCACTCGATCCTTGACAACCCTAGCATTGCTAATGTCACAGTCTTAGCGTGACAATCTAGAATAGCATGACATGGAGACAACCAATCCATACCAAAGATCATATAAAAATCGACCATACTAAGCAATAAAAGATCCACTCTGGTCTTCAATCCCCTAATGGTTACCACACACGGCTGATACACATGGTCCACAATAATAGTATTGCCCACCATCGTAGATACATGAACAGGTGAGACTAAGGACTCACAAAGCAATTCAAAATAACAAGCAAAATATGACGAGACATGCGAATATGTGGAACTAGGGTCAAATAATAGAGAAGCATCCTGGTGGCATGCTGAGACAATACATGTGATTACCGTATCTGAGGCAACTGCATGTGGTCTGGCAGGAATAGCATAAAATCTAGCATGGCCACCACCTGATCTGCCTCCTCCTCTAGGCGACCTCTAGCTGCATGTGCCCCACCCCATGCTGGCTGGGCGGGTGGTGGAATAACTGATGTGAGAGCTGCAACCTAACTCCTTTGCTTAACTAGACCTCATGAAAGGTAGGGACAATGTATTTTCATATGACCCTAATCTACACACTCAAAACAACCCTTCTCTGACAATGGCGGCAAGTACTAAGGTGGACCTCGAGAATCAGAATAACTACCAGAAGAACCTGGTATAGATGAACCATGCACTAATGGTACACGAGATGAACTTTGAGCGGGAAGTGCACTATGAGATGATTGAATCGGTCGAGTACTATATGAACCATGGCTAGCTGATGCACCACGATGAGTGGAACGAGCCATCTAATCGGGCCTATAAGGTCGACCGCTGCCGTGATAGGACTGTCCCACAAAAGGAACATCGCTGGAATTACCCAGACCATAAGACCTCTTGCTCTCCCTCTCTTTACGCTCCTGAGTACGGACCATTTCTAGCTGTCGAACACTATGGACCACCTCAAAGAACTTAGCACATGCTACATTCCCTAGAGTCGTAACAAAACGAAACTGCTAGTTGAGGCCATTAATGAACCTCCTAATCTTTTGGCTCTTAGTGGGAACCAACCAGACTGCATGACGAGCCAAGTCCGAAAACCTCATCTAAATACTGGGTAACTGACATGTCCTCCTGATGGAGCTGTTAGAACTGCCTGTGCAGTTCCTCTCTACAGGTCTATGGCACAAACTTCTCCAACATGCAAATTGAGAACTCATGCCATGAAAGCAGTGCTGCACCAATTGGTCTACTCCTCTCACAAGCCTCCCACCATATGAAGGCTACCCCGATCAGTTGAAAGGTAGTAAATGAGACCCCACAGGTCTCCAGAATATCCGATGTACGAAGAATCTACTGGCACCTATCCAAACAATCTTGAGCATCCTCTAACTCAGTTCCACTGAATGATGGGGATATAGTCTCCCTAATCTCTCTAATCTCTTCTACTCCTCGTTGTTCATGATAAAACTCATATGGGCCTGAGTATCTGCAACTCACTAGACTGGTAGTACCCCAAATATCTGGAGTCCCTGCACTACCTGCTCTGGTGTACGGGCGACGGGGGTATGAGTATCTCCCCCTACATGAGAAGTGGCAGGTGTAGCCTTAGCCAAAACCACCTAAGCAAGGCCAATGCAAACCTTCAATATCTAAGNAAAAACGTCATCTAAATACTGGGTAACTGACATGTCCTCCTGACGGAGCTGTTAGAACTGCCTGTGCAGTTCCTCTCTACAGGTCTATGGCACAAACATCTCCAAAATGCAAATTGAGAACTCATGCCATGAAAGCAGTGCTGCACCAATTGGTCTGCTCCTCTCACAAGCCTCCCACCATCTAAAGGCTGCCCCGATCAGCTGAAAGGTAGTAAATGAGACCCCACAGGTCTCCAGAATATCCGATGTACGAAGAATCTGCTGGCACCTATCCAAACAAACGTGACTATCCTCTAACTCAGTTCCACTGAATGATGGGGATAGAGTCTCCCTAATCTCTCTAATCTCTTCTGCTCCTCGTTGTTCATGATAAGACTCACATGGGCCTGAGTATCTGCAACTTGCTAGACTGGTAGTACCCCCAATATCTGGAGTCCCTACACTACCTGCTCTGGTGTACGGGCGACGGAGGTATGAGTATCTCCCCCGACATGAGAAGTGGTAGGTGTAGCCTTAGCCAAAACCACCTAAGCAAGGCCAATGCAAACCTTCAATATCTAAGCCAATGCCTCTTGAATGCCTGGAATCACAATAGGCATAAATGGTTCCTGAGTTGGTCCCACCAGGTCATCTATATCTGTAATCTGCTGGTGAGCTGGAGCAACTAGTGGATCTACAAGTGCTGCTCTAGCTACTGTTCTTGCTGCACCTCGGCCGCTACCATGGCCCTGGCCTCTACCACGGCCCCGGCCTCTCGTGGCCCAAATTGGTGGTACTGGTGGATGTTCACCCGATCCCGTATCACGTGTCCTCACCATCTGTGAAAGAATAGAATAATAGAGATTTAGTTCCCAGAATCAATAAGTCTCATGACCAGAATACAAGAAAGTGAAATTTTTCCTAAGGGTTTTATAACCTCTCGAAGATAAGTACAAATGTCTCTGTACCAATCCGCAAGACTCTACTAAACCTGCTCATGACTCGTGAGACCTATGTAACCTAGGCTCTGATACCAACTTGTCATGACCCAAAATCTCACCTGTCGTGATAACACTTATCTCATTACTAGAAAAGCCGACAACCTGAATAAAACACAAATTCTTTTATGATTGAAAACATAATATTTAGATTTAATAGAAAATAACAAATATTGATACAAATACACTCCCAAAATGCGGAGTCACTGAGTACATGACCATCTAAATGATGACATAGTCTGACTGATCCATGCGGCTTAATCCATGCGTTTGCGTAGTATTGCTGGCCAACAGCTTCGCGATCACGGACATACCTACATGATCGCATAGCACAAAAATTATAGCTTTCCAATTTAGCCTACGTGATCGCGGACCTTCTCACGCAATCGCATAGAAGGAAACCAGATAGTGCACCAGAAAAACTTTAGCAAAACTCCAAGTCCAAAATTCGATTCGTTAACCATCTGAAACTCGCTCGAGGCCCCCGGGACCTCAAATAAATACACCAACAATTTATAAAATATCATACGAACTTAGTCGATGCCTCAAATAACATCAAATAATGCTAAAAACATAAATCATACCCCAATTCAAGCCTAATGAAAACTAACAAATTCCACATCTACATTTGATGCCGAGACATATCAATTCAAATCTGATTGACCTCAAATATAGCACATAAGTCATAAATGACATAACGGACCTATTCAAATTTATTGAATTGGATTTTGACCCTGATATCAAAAGGTCAATGTAGGCCCCGTAAAAATTTCCTAATGATCTAATATTTTAAAGTGCGCCAACGGTGTTTGGGAATAATGTATTTTAGTATTAAAGGAGACCTATGGGAAAGAGACACATCATTTTGAATTGATAATGTATGTTTAAGGTGTGTTGGAACATACTAAGGAGTTTTATGGATGGCAAGAACTTGTGTGGAACAAGTTGGATACATTAAGTGGAAACGATGTTTCAATTTACACAAGACCCAACTTAAAATGAATATAACTCCCTCCATATAATGACTTAGGTGGTGATATACCTATCAAATTAAATTTGTTTGAGTGTAGTTTCCAGCGCATCAAACTGTTCATCATTTGGATATGTCTACAGAAAGATATGGTCATTTTACTGGACCTATGTCATATGCTCGCCCTGATGCGCGGCCGCGCATATTTGGGAGTTTCTGCCTTGTGTGCGCGGCTAGATGTGTGGCCACTTGCCCAGGTGCATGGACATACACGTAGGAGCCCATTAAATAACCCCAAGGCCAGGTAGAGAGAGGGGCTAAGTCATTTCTTAAGCTAAAACCTGATAGTTTTGAGAGAAGTGAGAGTGTTCTAGAGAGAGGAAGTAGATGAAGTGTTTTATTCATCAAGATCTTGTTCAAGACTTGAAATACAACAAGTAAATATCACAAGTTCTTCACTCAAGAGGTACAATTCAAACCCCTGTCTTCAATTTTGAGTTTGGGGTAAAAGATGGGTGATTAGGAGTATGATTCTTGGGTGTAAGAGTGTTAATTATACATGATTGTACCAATGAGGCTTGTGGGAAGATTGTTGAGCTAAAATAAGTAACGATTGGGTTGAGGAGTGAAGGAAATCTTGTAGATGAACCTTGTAGCCAAATTTGCACACCTAGTATTTGATAAAATGCTCAAATGACCTGAAAGCATGACTATCTTCCTAATTTGTGTTCAATTTTGTTATGTCTCAAAATAGATTGGGATTTCTAGAATTTTTGGAACGTTGTTGTAATTTAAGGAAAGCTCAATGTGAGGTATGTAGGTTAAACTACACTCTTAGAATTGAATTCCATGACGTTCCCGTAAGTTTCAATTATGGTTGTCTTAAGTTCCTTATTCTATGTTCCTAGATGTTCCCAATAAATTTGATTGTCCCGAATAAGCAAAGTGTCGGGAATTATGTATTCAAAACGTGTTCCAAATGTTCCTATCACATTGTGTTATCCTTCGGGAATGTGTTCAAGAATGACATGTGCATTAAAATGTTATGGCTTTGAGTCGTGTTTCAAATGAAAGTTATGATGCCAACTTGTGTGAGAAAAACTCGATATGCTTAAGACTCTTAATTACTCATATGTGTACCTGAAATCTTGATTAGAACTACCTTGTTGTTTATAATATATAAATATGCTTAATAGTGAATGAAGTGAGTTGAAGATATAAAGTGTGGCCACTGTGCCAAGAATGAAAGTTATACTTGTGGCAAATGGAGCCAATGAAATGAAATGATGTGAAAAAGGTTATGAAATGAGCCTTGATTCAACTATTTTGAATTGACTTCGAAGATAGATTTTCCTAAAAGTGTATTACTCAAGTCATGCCCAAATGTAGCTGTTTTAACTAATGCTATTTTTGAGTATTTTCAATGTGTTTTGCGTTCTTACATATTCATGAGTAAAAATTGTGTATTGCCCTTTTTGGGGAAAAGTAATTCAAGAATAAATGGTGTGTTACTTGTTTATGATTTTAACTTTTGCTTCGATTGTCAGTCATTTTACTCCATTTCTTGGAAAGAATCTATGTATGGCCAAGAAAGCCAATGAGATAATGAAGTTGTAAGAGGATACAAATGCCAATGAGGCTATAAATGGTGTGAATGGTTATGAGGTAAATGTATTTGTATTGTTGTTTAGTTTGTATGCAAATCAAAAAAATGTTTTTGGGAGTATCGATAGTCATCAAGGAAGGGTAGATTGAAATAACCAAACCCCGAAACTACATGTGCTGGTGTAGGAGTGGATTGTGATCATTCCCCTTATTTGGGATTAGGCTGATGTGATATAATTATTCCCCTCATTTGGGAGGAGTTTGATTTGATAATATTATTCCCCTTAATTGGGATGAGATGATTGATAGAAAAGGATAATGTCGATCCACACGACATTGTGGTGAGATGGCCTAGCCTATCTGGTCGTGATCAGACACCATGCCACACACATGGTGGTGATTGTGCTGGAAATTGTAATTGAAATTGTTATTGTGGTTGATTTCTCTAATGAGATGGCCTAGCCGATCAGGTCGTAATCGGACTCCGTGCTAAAAGTACGGTGGTATTGATATTGAGAGTGATGGTTGTTGATGTCTCTAATGAGATGGCCTAGCCAATTGGGTCGTGATCGGACTCCGCGCTAAAAGTACAGTGGTATTGGTATTGTGAATATTCGTATTGTGAACATTGGTATTATGAACGGTGATATTGTGAACAGTGGTATACAGGTTCTTAAGATGTCCCAACCAAAAATAATATTTTCTTCGTATTTTAGAAATTAATATGTTTTAACTTGGAAATTGGATATCATTGATTGTTTATTGTTGTTTACATAGTTTTCCCTTTTATGTTGGCATTCTATTTGGAAAGAGGACAATTAGCTTTACATACTAGTACTATTCCATATGTACTAATGTTCCTTTTGTCGGGGGAGCTGCATCTTCAATGGATGCAGGTGGTTCATCAACGGGCAACTTTGGTCCTCGTTAGCAGTCACTCTCTATTCAACAGGTTTTGGTGAGCCATACACTATTCCGGGCCTGATGGCATTTGAGTTGTACATTGCCCTTTAAGGTATAGCCGCGGCCTTGTTGATGGCACTTCCATACTACTCTTATGTTGTACTTAGAGGTTCTGTAGACAGGTTGTGGGTTGTGTTTGATATGGGGAATTGAACTAGAAATGTTGGTATTTGGCAAACATGTTTTTCATTATATCCATAAACTTGTAGTAATTTGGAAATTATGAATGAAGGTGCTAATGGAAATGAAATGGGAGTTGTTAATGAAATATTTTTAGAGCTTGATTAGTGGAGTGCATCCCCTCTTTATTCATGGATGAGTTTGGGTAGAAGTAAATCTAACAGGCTTGCTCGGCCGGGTTCACTCGGTTGAGCGCCGGTCGCACTCCCCGAGTTTGGGGCGTGACAATCAACTCCTTTGTCAAACTTCCAAATTTAAATTTCCTATTTTCGCCATTTCAAGCCAAGTTTGTCTACGGACCTCTGAATAAATATTCGGACACACTCCTAAGTCTGAATTCACCATACAAAGCTATTGGAACCATCAAAATTTCATTCCGCTGTCGTTTACACATAATTCATCATTCCGATAATTATTTTTACTTAAGCTTTAAATATTGGTAATAAGTGTTCTAATTCATTCTGAAACGTCCCCAACAAGTCACATAATTATAATGGAACACAGAATAAGTTGTAAATGGGGAAACGGGGCTGCAATACTCAAAACGCCCGGTCGAGTCGCTATAGACACCCCACGCCGCCTAGACACATTCAATGCAATCCGTACAGAACCATCACAACTCGAATACAACTAAAGATGGAAAGAGAGACACATGTGAGAGCTACCCAACAAATCTGATAGGCACAACTCCCTATCAGTACCATACTACGAATCCATTCCACAAGGGAGAAACAAAACATACGAACTAATCACAAAGGATCTTCATCCTAACATAACTCAACCGCGGTAGTTATCCCAACCCAAACATACCGACCCACACAAAAACACGAGGATCACATCCTCAACTCTAAATCACAAGTAGAATACACATCATATTAGCTGAAACCTTTCACACTAAATTCGATGGAACAAACTCACAACACATAACTGACTCCCCATTCTTATAGGGCACCTAAATCACAAGTCGTAGCCAAACCATCCAGCAATCACATCAAAACCTACCATATTAAGTAACAGAAAGTTCATCCTACTCTCTTAGATCTCAATAGTGGACAATCTAAAATTACAGACACGGGCTACCACTATAGAATATCTCAACAGGTGCCAACACATAAACAAAGTACAAGAATCACGAAACACATCCATACATGTAACAAGGTAGGATGAATCTTACCAATAGATGGAACCAGACCGAATAATACTAATGTGTCTCTATAACCAACCAAAACAATACATGTAACAACATCATCTAATTAACCACCCTAAGTCCAACCAGGAAAAACATAACAATGGGCCTGGCCTCCCCCTCTAGGACGAACTTTACCTGCCTGACCTCCAAATCTGGATGGCAAAGCAGTATATCAGTAACTGTAGTGGAGCCCATAGCCCGAATACTCTATTGTGGTACACCAGTCTAAAGTATGGGATAGTCCCTCAGCATGTGCCTAGTATCCCCAAACTTAAAGTAACCTCTCCGCTGATGTGGATGTGGAAGCTGTCCTAAACGGGTACTCCAAGACCCATGGATATCTATAGAACCACGTCAAACCTGAAGTGCAAATTGAACTAGCTTACCCACAGAACCTCTACCATGATTCGCCCTACCTCCAAAATAGGGATCAGTAGATCCTCCCGATCCACATGACCTCTTAGACTCCATATCCTGCCTCTATTGGCCCCACATACCCTCAAACCTTCGAGCGATCTCTACAACTTGCTGAAATAGAGTATCCGTATCCAACTCTCGAGCCATGCCAAATCTAATACCATAACTGAGTCCTTCATTGAATCTGCAAAATCGATCTCTGACTGTAGCAACCAACCAGGCGCATGTTGGGACAACTCACTGAATATTAGGGAGTACTCTAACACTGACATAGTCCCCTAACACAGCTGCTCAAACACTATGCGACATGCATCCCGAAGGGTATGGGGAACAAACTCTCTAAAAACACATCTCTAAAAATTGAGCCCACGTGAGTGGGGCTGCATCAGCTAGACTACCCTCCTCCTAAGCCCGCCACCTCCTATATGTTACTCCTAATAGCTAAACTGTAGTAAAGGCAACTCCGCTCATATCCACAATACCCATGGTGTGCAGAATATGATATCACTTGTCTAGAAAACCATGTGCATCCTCAATAAGTGCACCATCGTATGTAAGAGGGTGATACTTCTTGAAGCTCTCAAATATTAGTTGCTCCTCCTTAGATTCCTCTAGGCGAAGCGCATGCTAAACCTAATTAATAAGTTATGTTGGCATAACTCTCGGAACCTGATCAACACGAACTCGCTACTATGAAGTGTGGGCGGCGGGGGTATGATGATAGCATCCTAGGAAGCTCAACTCTATTCAAGGACAAAGATAAAGCTTAGGAGTCTCAAAGAGGGCCTTTACCAAGATATCAAGCTAAAGAGTTGCAAAACAAGGTCATTAGACTCCAAGTGCAAATGAAGAAGTTGTTAATTGAGAGAAAGAGCTCAAGTATAAAGGTTATGAATTGTCTAGGTGTTACAATTGTTTTATGGCCCAAATATATGTCCAAGAAGAGTAGTAATGGATCCCAAGAGACATCCTTTGAAGAAGGTCCTAATCATCCCACTTTTGGACCATTTTGGAACCTAAAATGTGTCAAAACTTGGATCACAATAAGTCCTACATGAAGTCACATTTTTATAACATATAAAGGACTTAATTTATGTCAAATAAGGGTACAATAGTCGTGCTAGAAGTTGAGTGCATGTTGGTTCCATGTTCCTTGTAAATTTCCTTCAAGATTTTCAAAATTTCCAAGTCCAAGATTGGTTTTGGACTTTCAAGATCATACCCTATGGTAGTTGGACAATTTTTCTAAAGTAGTTAGGACTTTATTTCTTTTTCAAAGATTTCTTGGATTTCCAATATTGGTTTTGTTCTTTCAACATCACATCCTAAGGTACTTGGACATTTTGTCCAAAGTAGTTAGGACGTTTTGTCCAAAGTAGTTAGGATTTTCTTTCTTTATTTTTTAGGTAGAATTAATTGAATCCCTCTCTATATAAAGTGGTTTATTCTTAGTTTTTAGGAAGATCATGATAGACAATATCAACAAAAATTGTGAGATTTTTCTTGTACTCTTGTGTGTGGCTACTCTTGGATTTATTCTTCAACCATCAAGAATCAACTTAAGGTGGTAAGATTAAACCCTTTTCGAAATCTTAGATCACTTCTAGGTATTCAAGAAACGTGATAAGTTTATGCTTATTGTTTCACAATCTCTCTCTCATTTTTAATTCTCTACCAAAGGAGATTAGTTCTTCGTTAGCTAACCGTTGTTGCTAGGATTCAAATTCAAGAATAAACTTCTTTAACTCAAGAAACTCTTCTCGAATTCAATCTATTTTTAGTTTCCGTTTTTTCATTTCTTTATTTGTTTTTTTAGCTTCCGCACGTTTTTCTTGTTTTTCTTTAGTAACTCTTGGACCCATATCATGTTAGTTTTAAGTGGTATCAGAGCATAGGCTAATCAAGATTTCAATCTTCATAATCTTGGAAAGTTCTTGTATGAAAAAACGAAAATCAGCCCAAAAAAAAGAAGTGTCATTGCTCATTTTTATTTTCAAAATTCAAGTATTATTTGGTTTCCAAGTCAAGAAAGCAAACAAGAAGAGGGGATCCTAGTTCTTGAAGATTAAGGTAACTTCTTTCCTTATTCTAGTGGGTTTTGGGTTTCTTAAATTCTTTCATTTTTTCTTCCACTAACCAATTCCTATTCTTCCTAGGTTTTGTCCTTCACTTTTCTTTTCTTTTTTCTAACTCCACATTCTTATCACTAAGGTTGTGACTAGTAAGGTTTATTAATAAATCTAAAGATTAACGACCAAGAGTTGCTTTGAGTGTTAAAAGGCAAGAAAAGTGAACATTAGAAGGAAAAGCCAAATTTGAGACATATTTCTTCTAATCTATATCAAGATGTCTCAAATAAGATTTGGTTATAACTTAATTAGCACTTATATGGTTGAGAAACTGAACTTGTCTTGTGTTGAGCTTATTGAACACTACATGTTGAAAGGAGTAAAGGTGGATACAAGAGTATTATTGCCATTCTCTATTGGAAGGTATGAGGATGTCATTTGGTGTGATGTCACTCC
>AWOL01S0006988.1:20181-32856 GCA_000715115.1 Nicotiana otophora | reverse complement strand
AAAAGAAATATATATATATATATATATATATATATATATATATTACACCACTTGCTCAGGACAGCGCTCCGCCATACCCAAAACGTTCATGACATCTGCTTTAGTACCTATTGACTATTGAACATTTACTTTGAAATAGTATAGAGCAACAACCTATCAACGGGAACAACAACCTATTGGGGAGGGACGCCACCGGGTCTATTTGCACCTATGGTCATGAACACAACACCAAAAATAAAAGGGCATTAGTACAAACACATGTATTGAGTATGTAATGATAAGAAATCATTTAAATAAGAGTCATAGTATAGGAAACACGATCTCATGGTCTCAACCTGGGTACCGAGGACAACCACCGGGGGCATGAACAATAGAAGCAATAACATATAAAGATGCAACAATACAAAGGAGTAGGCCACTTATTGAATGTTTTCATTAAATACAATATAGATTTATTTAGCCATGCGTTGGGTCATCTTACTTTACATCGTACCTGGCCTCGCACAGGACTCGGTAAGATTAATTTACTTTATCACATCATACCCGGAAACAATCCCCAAAATTACTCCTACAACATCAACCACAATATGGCTTCAAGGGTCACATCCTGGTAGTATCCCCATTATTCTGCAAACTCCGCCCTTGGAAATTCTGGCCTTAACCTAAATAAGTCGTCCGTTCTAAATATTGGCCATAAGATTGTGATGGAATGCTAGTCTCCAAGTTAGGTGACTGCCGAAGCAATGGGGGCCTAAACCATCTCGAAATTCTCCTGCATCTCTCGTGGACTGGACCATTTTAGATTGACCCTAGTCGTGATCTCGAGCAACTTGTTGTAGCCTCTTATGATCCTCTAAGTTCTGTGCATAGTCCTGAATAGGAGCAATATCCATAATCAGCTTCAAGGAAGCTGTAGTAACCACAACAACAATTTCATTAAAAGTGGAATGTTAGGTTTGTTCAGCATCCTTGAATCTTCTAATAGCGTAACCACAAATTTTTTCTTTGGCCTTATTCTTCTTCAAATAAAATTGCGCTCTAATATTCATTGCTAGCATATGTCTAAAATATTTTCTTTCTATTGGAGGGAATGTGCAAAGATTTGACACTTTAGCACAACTCTTTTATTTTTCTAACTGCATTTTTGTGAGAGGAGAAATATATGTAGAAACATTAGGAACTAAATCTCACACATAATTTATTATTCACAAAAAATATGAGATTTGATTTGATGTGAACCCAGTAGGAAGAAACTTGAGAAATATGAGGACCTAGTGTGTATTCTCCATATGAAATATGCATGCCCAAAAAATTAATTTCTTGTTTTGCAAAAACCATCTTTTTAGCTGAAAGCATGATGCAATTTTTTCGCACTAAAGATTCAAAATGATTAAACAAATTTAAGTGTTCCCCCCCAAGTACCATTGAACAATAAAATATCATCAATGTAAACAAGTGAAATATTTTTATCATGGCCTTTTGAAACAAAGATGGAACATTTTTTAAACAAAAAGGCATGACTTTCCACTAGCTTATTTGGCATGGGAAAGTTCTCATAAAACAATTCTAATTGAGTGGCTGGTAATTAATTACCATTTTCAATTTACCTCTTGTTTGCTCGGCTCTTTTTTTGACATAAAATACTTCGCACGCCCTTTTTTGAATTTGATGGCTCAATGAGATCAACATTCACTAGCTTCAGACACCTCTTTTTTTGCAAGCTGAATGTGGTCGGGATTCATACCAAAGTGACTTGCCTTTGTAGAATTGATATTTGCATTTTTCTTTAAAGCCAGCTTGATGAAGAACTCTTCATTTTTCCATAAAGGATTGTCACACTTGTTTAAGAATTCAGTGTGAGATTCTACACAGGAGAATTGTGTAATTTATGAATGCTATCCCATTAGCGTTGATCTGGAGTTTGTCCTGCAAAACCATATAAATTCCAAAATCAATAATAAAATCCTTACCTGGGACATGTGACCTAATCAATTCTGTCTTGTACTTCAGTCTAGGGAAGAATTCAATGGTGATCGAGTGCTTCGTAATGACAGTCGTGGTCAAAATCCCTTTAGAGGTGGTGTCGCAATTCTTGAAGTACAACACCCAATACTCATCTAGAACGACTGTAGGATAATGTGTGAGGAGTATGCTACCGTGTCAAATAAAAGCTATGACATGTGTTGGTTTGTCCCACTTGGATGCATAGACTTTGAATTCTACTTGCGAGATCACCGTGATGTTGTGGATCTCTTCCATTGTGTTGGTTTGTCCCACTTGGATGCTCAAACTTTAATTTCTGCTTGCGACATCACCATGATGCTATGGATCTCTTATTTTACCTTCGCCTTTAGTTATGAAATTTAGTAATGATCAACACCATATTCCTCATAAATATCCAAGGAAAATAGNATCATCACCATATTCCTCATAAATATCCAAGGAAAATAGCATCTCTTCCGTGGGCTCATCTTCAAGTGAGAAAATAAATTCAAGATAGTCATTATCACTAAAATAAATGCTTGTGTAATCTGTAATTTCAAAGAGAATTCTAATAGTCTATTTGGACAGCGGGCAGTTTCGCGCAAAATTTCCTATTTTGTTACAAATACAACATGCTTTATTTCTGCTTGCACTGCCCGGCCTTCTCTTTCTGAAGTATTTTATTTTCCTTCTGAACCTAGACATGTCGCCTGAGAATTTAGGCAACCCAAATCTTTTGAACTTCTTCCTTGGCGCCTGACATGAGCAATGTTTCTTTCCTGTGATTAAAATGTGACATAGCGCAAGCTCTATCAAGTGCTGGATCATTCTTCATTATCTATTTTGTTGTGGCAGAATCATATCTCCATCCTAGAATGGGCTTATCAGTCATCCCATCTTGACCATCGTGAACTTCGGAGACATCTCGCTCCCTGGGCTGATTCATGAAAATAGAAGGAAGTTCTTCTTCTAAGGAATCTTGGCAGGAATCAGTACTTACCTCAAAACTATCCTCATGTACTACCCTTATTTGATTACATAGTACAACTGGTGTAAAACAAGTACAACTAACATAAAAGTTTTACAATGTAAGACTCTTATTTGGCTAATAAACAAAATATAAAAGCATGATCAAAAACAAATTGCATAGCCTTATATTTTAGAATTGGTTTGGACAAGACATGGATGATGTCAAAATGACCCATTAATAGTGTTTGCATGGCATTAGTTTTGGGTAAATTTATTGCTTGACATGGATGAATTTTCTTTGATGACATAAAGGACCTTTGAATAGTATTTGGATGGCGTAGAACATGGGGAAATTTATCGCTTGACATGGGTGGATAGATTAATCGATATACTTGGATTTTATGGTAACTTTTGTTGGGTTAAAGTGGCTAAAAAGTGAAAAACTTGACTAGATTGTTTTGTTTTTTCATAGTAATTTCTTATGGGGTAGAGTGGTGAAAAGGATAAAAAAAGGTGTGCATACTTTTATTTCCTCAAATGGGTACTTATCTAGGGGGTTAAGAGGTTAAAATTAGTTTAGTCACTTGTGCAGTTTTTAGTTTAGGAAAAAGGGGGATTATGGAAGGAAAGTTGGCTAAAAATGTTTAGAAGACTGGTGCAAATTATTTCTTCGCTCATGATTATGTATTATACTTGTCTTTTAACCCTTGTAGCCTTCACTTTTCATCTCTTGTGAAATATCTCTTTGCATGCGAATAATTTTCTTCTATATTTCCTGTTCTTTTAACTTTCTTCTTCAACGACGAAGTACCGATATTCCACATTTAAATTGATCTTAGAAAATTTTGCTGGATAAATCTCATAGGTGTCTGGTGAGTCTTCAAGCATTTCATTTTATCCCATAAGTGATGTCTTAACATTTTTCCAATGGAGCTGGGTGGATGAATAATTCAAACTTCCTTCGTCTCCTGGCCATATCTCCTCACGAAGGCTCTTATTTTGCTGAAAAATAAGCCTATGAGCTCCAGCGTGCTCCTTTTCAATTGCTATGACTGTGACTGGATAATGAAACAAAAAGGTCATCGTAGGCATCACCTTTATAGTTATTTTGATCACACTAAATGACGTGTGAAACATAAATATTTTGACTCCACAAGAATGAAAATGATGAACCTAATATTTTTGAGGTTTAAACCACAACAAAAATATTTTTAGGAAAGGTTCGAGATTGTCAAAGTCTCGAAAATCACGACACTTTCATTCTATAAGACTGTGGTATTGATGGCAGAGATACCAAGTGAACCATAAGAGATCCCTTGGAAACTTCTTGGCCTATGCTATGAACACATGGCATAGTGAATATTCTGGATTATCACTAAAGGGTGCTAGTATGGAACCTCTTTAGTTTAAAAAAACATGGAGTTAATAAAAACTTTTTGCCCTAATAAGATGGACAGATCAATAGGATCTGAAAAATCAAACAACTACGACGGGTGATGTAATGATGTAGAACCTGGGCGTGGCTCATGTGAGAACATGAATATTTGAACTGCTGATTTGTTCATCTTCATGTGCTTTTGTTACAGAAACCTTTTGAAGAAATCACCTTGCCTTCAAAGGAAATCAGTAAAAACATTATCTTTCCCTTTAATGTGCTTGGGCTGAAACTTGTATGGAGAAACCATTGAGCCCATCCGAGAATTTGCTAATTCATAATGACCTTTGGATTCAACTGGATCATCCTCGGAAAAGCCTTCATATCCATCTCTATAAGAAATTGTGAGTGAATTAGAAAAATATTAAACATTTTAATCCCATTTTTCAGTGATATAATCTCCTTGAAAGTGGAATGATAGTGTTGTTCGGCATCCTTTAATCTTCCACTGGCGTAACCACATTTTTTTCTCTGACCATTTTCTTCCTCAAACAAATGCGCTCCAAAATTAATTACTGGCATCTGTCTGCAATATTTTCTTTCCATTGGAGGGAGTGTGCAAAGATTTGACACTTAGGGATATCTCTTTTATTGTTTTCACTGCATCATTTTGTTCCTTGCCCCATGTCTGGGCATTTTGCTTCAACATTTTTGGGAGAGGAGAAATATATGAAAAAATAATAGGAATAAAATCTCTCACATAATTTATTACTCCCAAAAACTACTGGATTTGAGTCGTTGTGAACCAGTATCGGGTAACTTGAGAAGTTACTAAGAAAAATGAGGACCTGGGTATATTCTTCATGGGAAAATGCATACCCAAAAAATCAAACTTCTTTTTTCCAAAAACTATTTTTTGGCTGAAAGAAAGATGCCATCATTCCCACTAAAGATGCAACATGATTGAGAAAATTTATGTGCTCTTCCCAAATATCACTGAGTAGTAAAATATTATTAATATAAATAAGTGATGTATGGAGGATGGGCTGAAATATTTTTATCATGGACTTTTGAAACAAAGATGGAATAGATTTTTAACTGAAAGGTATGGCTTTCCACTAAAAATGGTGATCGGGAATACAAAGGCTAGTTTTTGCCCTATCATCTGGGCGGATTCCTAATTGCCAAAACCTAATTTGAGATCAAACTTAGAAATTCGTTTTTGCTTTCGCATGTTATGAGAAAAGGGTGAGCTTATTTGGAATGTGAAACTTGTTTCCAAAAGAAGTTAATTCAGTGGTTGGTAATTAATTACCAATCACAGGATAATGAGTGAGGAGGTTGCTCTCGTGTCAAAACAAGTTATGACATGTGTTGGTTTGCCCCACTTGGATTGATTTATGCTTGCAGGATCACCATGATGATGTGGTTCTCTTCCCATGTGTTGGTTTGTCCCACTTAGATGCAAAGACTTTGATTGTTATTTGTGATATCACCATGATGCTATGGATCTCTTCTTTCACCTTTGACTTTTGTTCTAATATTTGGTAATGATCATCACCTTATTCCTCATAAACATACAGGGAAAAGAGAATCTCTTATGTTCGCTCATTTTCCTGTGAAAAAACTGATTCCAAATCGTCATCCTAACTAAAATGAACGCTTGTGTAATCTGTAATTTAAGAGAGAAGTCTAATAGAATTCTTGAACTACGGGCAGTTCCGCGCAAAATTTCCTATTTTATTACAAATAGATAGGCTATATTTCTCTTTGCATTGCCTGTCCTTCTCCTTCTAAAGTATTTTGTTTTCCTTCTGAACCTGGACTTGTCCCTTGAGAATTTTGGGAAACCTGAATCTTATGAACTTCTTCCTTAGCGTCTTGCATGAGCAATATTTCTTTCCTATGATTAAAGCATTATTCATTATCTGTTTGATTGTGGTAGAATCATATCTCCTTTGTATAATTGGCTCATCAATCATCCCATCTTGGTCATCGTCAACTTTGGAGACTCTTGTTCCCTGGGCTAATTAATCAAAATGGGAGGTCATGTGGATCGACATAATCCTTTTCAATCAGTCATCTCATCACAATTAAGCAGAATAATTTTATCACACCAATCTCATCCCAAATATGGGGAATAATTTTATTACATCAATCTCATCCCAAATAAGGCGAATAATCACAATCCACTCAACCGGCACGTGTAGTTTCGGGGTTAGGTTATTTCAACCTACCCTTCCACGGAGACTATCGATACTCCTAGAAATATTTTTGATTTGCATACAAATGAAACAACAATACAAATGCATTTACCTCATAACTTTTCATACCGTATATAGCCTCATTGGTACTTTCAACCACTTACAACATGATTATTTCATTGTCTCTCTTGGCCATACTTATGATTCTGCATTCGTGTCACGGTGGCCGTATTGCATATTCCGCACTTTCATTTCTTTCGTTTCATGGATCATCATCATAAATATCAATAAATAGAATATCTAGAAAATCACAACTTTAGGTTGATTAGTAATGAAGACTTTAAACACAATGGATTTTACAAGAAATGGAGTAAAATGCTTTACAATCGAAGCACAAGTTAAAATCATAATCGAGTAACACATCATTTATTCTTGAAATACCCTTCCCCCCAAAAGGGAAATACACAATTTCCACTCACTAATATGTAAGAATGCAAAACACATTGCAAATACTCGTAAAGCATAGCATTATTTAAAACAGCCACATAGGAGCATGACTTGAGGACATAAGCTTTTAGGCAAATCTACTGTTGAAGTAATTTTGGAATAGTTGAATCAAGGCTCATTTCATAATCTCTCTCACATCATCTCATTTCATTGGCACCTATAGCCACAAGTATAACTTTCATTCTTGGCACGGTGGCCACACTTTATATCTTCAACTCATTTTATTCACTTCCGAGCATCTTTATAGATTATCAACAATAAGGCATTTCCAATCAAGACTTTGGGTACACATATGAGCAATTAAGAGTCTTAAGCATATCGAGTTTTTCTCACACAATTTGGCATACTAGCTTACATTTGGAACATGACTCAAAATGATAACATTTTAATACACAACCCGTACATTGAACATATATCTTTCGACATAAGGCTTATTTGGAATTGTCAAGTTTATAAGGAACAACTCGGAATATAGGAATTAGGAACTTGAGCCAACCGTGCTTGAAACTTACGGGAACATCATGAAATTCAATTCTAAGAGAGTAGTTTAGCCAACATACCTGGAATTCGCCCCATAATAGTACTACGACGATCCACTACACTAAGAAACTTCAATCTACAATAACAACATCCAATGGGACGAATATTAGTAATAAATTAAATAATTTAGGCCATTTAGGCACTTTATCAAATACCTAGTAGGCATGAATCTCTACATCTCTTAACCATAGAATTAGTTCATCCAACTACTACCATTTACCAACAATTTATCCCACCATCACTCTTAAACAATTCTAAACTTCCAACATCACATACATGACCATCCATCCAAACCCAACCAACAAAATTCCATCATATAATCACCTTTCAATCTCTATAATGGGTATGTATTTAAATTGGGAACTTATGGCTTCCAATCACCATACCATAAGTTATAACACACATTTCATACATAAATAATCACCATAGATTAGTTAAAGATGGCAGACATAGCTCTTGTAGTGAGACTCTTGAAAATCCCAACTTGTAGTGTTTTTGACCAATTTGGGGATTTGAATGGAATTCTATGGATCTTCGAGATTAATCCTTGTTAATATAGGTATTTAGGAGTAGTAATCAACTCAAAATACTCCAAAAACATTACCTTGGTTCATGGGAGGGAAGTGTTGGGCGGATTTCCCTTTATATACAAGCCCTAGCTCAAAGAAATGACTTAGCCCCTATCTCTACCCGGCGATGGGGGTATTTAATGGGCTCCTATGTGCGTGGTCATGCACCTGAGTCCGAATACCCTCTAAGATGCGCGACCGTTTATCTCAGCGCGCATATGTCACAGGTTCGGTAAAATGGCCAAAACATTCTGTAAAAATATCCAAATGACAAACTGTTTGATGCGTTGGAAACTAGACTCAAAGAGCTTTTATATTGTTGTTATATAACCTCCAAAGTCTTTATAGTGTGGAATCAGTATGCGTTTGAATTAGGATCTTGTTCGAATTGAGACATCCTTTCTACTTTATGTATCCAACTCGTTCCACACAAGTTCTTGCCATTCACAAAATGCCTTGGTATTTTCCAACACACCTTAAACCTATATTTTCATTTCAAAATGATGTGGTTCTATCCCATGGGTCTCCTTTAATACCCAAATATGTTATTCCCAAATACCGATGGCGCACTTTAAAATCTTAAATCATTAGGAATTTTTTAACAAGGCCTTACAAAATTGACTCTCAAATCTCAACTTTTTATTTTTAGAAATATTTTGTCAGAAACACCAATTTCACTAATTGATTCATAAATTAAATGCTAAATAAAAGACGAGATTAATGAAAAATAATCAAATACGTGTCAAGAAAGTTTACTCAACCCAAATTAGTGAAACATGCCTCAAAAGTACCTCAAACGGAGCTCCCAATCTCAAAATATGAAGTAATGACTCTAAGTCCCGAAATTCCTTTTACAAACCAGCTAAAGATGTCGCATTTGCGATCTGGGGTTCACAAATGCGAACTCCGGAAGTGCGACCCATTTACCGCAAATACGAAGCCAGCTAAAACCAGAGGATGTCACAAACGCGACCACTGACTTCGCAAAAGAAAAGTTTCACTCTACCAGTCAACATTGCAAAAGTGACCACAAGGTTGCAAAACTGACATGCCCAGGTCCCAAACCCCTTCTCAAAGTGCCAAACATTCTAAAACTCTTCCGAAACTGACTCGAGCCCTCAAAAATCACAACCGAGCGTCTGATTCCTACCAAACTAACTTGGAATGACACTAAACCTTACACACAAGTTTCAAATGATAAAATGGATCTATTTCATGTCCTGAAACGAATATTCAATCCCGATAGACACAATGTTAACTCATGGTCAAAATTAGAAATTTTGAAATCTTCAAATTGTCAACTTTTAGCAAAAAAAGCTAATTCATCCTAGGAACCTCTGAATTCAATTTTAGGTATACTGTATAAGTCCAAAATCACCATACAAACCTAATGGGACCATCAAAATACCGTTTCGGGGTCGTTTCCACAAAAGTCAAACTTAGCCAACACTTACAACTTAAACATCGAAACTAGGAACTATGTATTTCAAATCAAACAAAAACCTCCCCGAAACCCAATCAACCATCCTCTAAAGTCACACAACCATAAATACACAGAGAGGGAGCTTCAAAGAGGGAAACTTAAATACACAAAACAATCAGCTGGGTCATTATAGTTTCCAATCATTATTTGAATTTGTGTATGTTGTAAACTTAACAAGATTAATCATCTAAACAAGCTTATCTTAAATAGAAAATATTCAAGACAAAAATAAGAATTTTTATAACAAATATAGAATTATTCAATAACATAAAATGTTTAATTGTTATTTCATACAAGTATACATACAAGTTTGTTATACCCCATATTTGAGTACATAAAAGTACATCATAAGTTAATTGATGCGTCACACCCCGACCTCGGGGAGAACAACCGGCGCTCGCTGAGATAACCCGGCCAAGAAAGCCTGTAAAATTNAACTCACCCATGAATAAAGAGAAGATATATTTCATTAATTAGACAATGATAAGGTTACATGAATAATCCAAATTTCATTACCATTAGAACTTCATTCAAGATTTCTTAAAATATTACATTACACATTCATAGTTTAGAAGTGGAAACGTATGATACAAATACAACATTTCTAATTTGACTTCCAAAAAAAAGGTACAACCGACGCTATGTCTACTGAGCCTCTAATACATAAAAAAGAGTAGCATGATGGTGCCGCAATCAGGCTCCGTCTATACCTCAAAACAATATACATAGCGTACAGGAGATACAAGACCCCGAAATGAAGTGGGGCTCACAAAGTCAGCTTAAGAGAGGGTGTACTGCTATCACTGATCAATACAGCCTGCTGTGGAATCACTTGCATCCAATAAAGAGGCAGCGCCCTAGGTAAATGGGACTTTAGTATGTATAGAATACTACTAGTATGTAAAGCTAAACACCCTTTCAATAGAACGAGTAAGAATAAAAGGATAAGGAAACATGAAATCAATGAGAGCCTCAAATAGTATAAAGGTGTCAAGTTAGGGGAAAGATCAGGGGAAACAATCTCATCACATCAACACGGGGATTTACCCCTCAATCACTCCTATAATGGCACATGTAGTTTCAGGGTTAGGTGTTTTTGAGCTTCTCTTCCACAATGAGGTATACTAACTTGCAATTGAAACATGATTTTAAATCACGACACCTTTTGTACATTGATCATACTAGATTACATTCTTAGAGGGAATCATTTTATGATAGGAACATTTTGAACATATTTTGAGTACATACAACTTTCAACGCAACATTAATTTAGCATTATCAAATCTACTAGGAAGGACTCGTAACATGAGAAATAATAAGTTGTGCCAATCACAATCGCAACTTACGAGGACATCATGGAAATTGATTTCTACAAGAGGAGTTTAGCCAACATACGTCGCTTGAGCTTCCTCATATTACTACAATGTTTTGGAAATCCTAGCGACATCAATCTATTAGAAACATGACAAATTTGAACCATAATTAGGAAGATATTCAGAGTTTCAGCTCATTTGAGCATTTTATCAAGAAGTAGGTGTGCATTAAGGTTTCAAGGTTCTCATATGGAGTATTCCTTCATCCCACAATCCAACATTTACCCATTTGAGATCAATAACCTTCCTACCAACCTTGATGGTACATGGATGCATAAATTACACTCAAGAATCACACTTATAATTACCTACTTTCAGTCCAATCTCGAAATTGAGGGCTAGGGAGTAGAATCTTACCTCTTGGGTGAAGACCTTATGACTTTTCCTTGTTGCATTTTAAATTGTTGAGCAAAGGTTGATGAATAAAGTACTTGGGGCTTCATCCTTTCTCTCTAAAGCAATTCCCTCGCTCTAAAATGACATATTTCTGCCTTCTAAACGAGACCCAATGGCTTTTAATCAATTATGGTCGGGCTTTAAAAATCAGAATTTGGACCCTCCGAACTCAACTCTGCGGTCGCAAAGTGCACCGCAGATCAGGTCCGTGACCTACAAAATGGACCGCAGAAACAATCCCAAAATCTGGGATGGTCTCGCCCACTATACGGCCAGGTCTGCGGCCCACATATCAATTTTGCGGGCGCATAATGGACCGCAGAATCTCCCTATGAAAATCTTTATGCTGGTTCTACGACAGATGTACGGCCCGCGAAATTAATATGCGATCGCATAGTTGACTGCAAAACGACCTTCACAATTGGTCTATTTCTGTGCTTCGCTCTGTGGCGGATCTACGGTCTGCATATCAGTTCTGCGGTCGCATAATGGACCGCAGAAACGCTTTGTTCTGCAACAATTTTTCTTCAACTTCCCAATGCTCTGTTCAACCCAAAACGTTCGTACCTCAGCCAGCCAGCTCGCCGCGAAGAGTTTTTACAACCATCAAATTTATTATCCTACCTCGGCACCACGAAACCCTTGATTGTAGTTGAAATTTTACGTGGCTNGAAACAACACCAGCCACAAGGCCGTAAACATTACATTACCAAGAAGGAGTATCCTTCACATATGATGTTCGGGGGAAACATCATTAGTAGAAAGTTATATTGTAACATCATAGACACGACTACATTTCTATTCAAACAATGGAGGATACTGCTTTTTCATCTCTTCATCGGCTTCCCAGGTGGATACTTTGACCTGTTGGTTTCACCATTACACTTTCACGTAGGCAATCTCTTTGTTTCTTAGCTTTCGAACTTGCCTATCAAGAATGGAAACTGGAATCTCTTCATTAATCAACTCCTCATTAACCTCTATAATCTCAATCGGAACAATGAGCGACGGATCTCCAACCACCGTCTTCAACATGGATATATGAAACACCGAGTGCACTAAAGCAATCTCTGGAGGTAGTTCTAGCTTGTAATCCTCCTGACAAATCTTCTGAATGATTCTATACCGTCTGATTTACCCCAGACTCAATTTTCCTATCTTACCAATCCGCAAACCCCCTTCATGGGGGAACCTTCAAGAAGACCCAATCATCCTCTTGGAACTCCAAATCCCTATGACGTACATCCGTATAGGACTCCTGACGACTCTTGAGAAA
>AWOL01S0006987.1:46157-82239 GCA_000715115.1 Nicotiana otophora | reverse complement strand
CACGTGAGTTGTCCGTGCAGCACGTGAGTTGTCCGAGCGGATCCAGATATTGATACTATAGCACGTGAGTTATCCGTGCAGATCTAGATATTGATATTATAGCATGTGAGTTGTCTGTGCAGCACGTGAGTTGTCCGTGCGGATCCAGATATTGATACTATAGCACGTGAGTTGTCTGTGTGGATTCAAATATTGATACTATAGCACGTGAGTTGTCTGTGTGAATCCAGATATTGATACTATAGCACGTGAGTTGTCTGTGCGGTTTATAGCGCTTGGGCTAAAAAGCCCCTCCGGAGTCTGTACACACCCCTAGTGAGCGCAAGTACCTACTAAGTGCTAGTACCGAGTGATTGGGAGGACTGAGTGACTGGCAGGACTGAGTGAATTGATACTCTGAGAGTATGCACATGGTTTTCTCACTGAGTTGCATCGCATTGACATGCACACTTGACATACAGGCATAGAGATGCATTTTTCTCATGTTGTACGATATGGCGTCATTCATGACTCCACATACTCATTGGCATGTAGGCATAGAGATGTACTTTCCTCGTGCCATTTGAAAATGAAATATCCTATCTGTTGTTGACAAGTTTTGGGGGAAATCACAGTTTTACAAAAAGGTACTCATATTTTGGTGCTTTCGATAAAAGATTTGGGTTTTTACTGATATATTTGAAAAATATGCCTATTTTTCTCTAATTGTGAACGAGTTGAGGATTTTATCTCTGAGCTACTTCTTTTATTACTTCCACTATATGTTATGAACTGTTGTTAGTTATTGGTGTTGGATCCTGACCTGTGTTCCAGCTCCTCACTACTTTCAACCTAAATTTAGATTTTTTACTTATTGAGTACATGGGGTCGATTGTACTCATACTACACTTCTGCACCTTGCGTGCAGATTTTGGATGTTGATGTCGATGTACATGGCGGGAGCTGGATCTAAAGATGTACCTGCGTCCCAGTAGCTTATATTATTAGTTGCCTTTTGTTCATGGTAGCTTTAGAATTTTAATCTGTTCATGTATATTTTAAACAGATGTTGTATTTCATTTTATACCATCTTCGTAAACATTAAATCTTAGAAACTCATGATTTGTACTACCTGTCATTGGGGAATGTATTAGATTCATTTTAATCGGATATTTATAAATTGGTTTACCTAACGGGTTGAATTAGGTGCCATCACAGCTAGTTGGATTTTGGATTGTGACAATTATTCTTTTATACATTAAATTGAAGATAATATTTACTTTTTTCTTGGTTAAATTTCTTGAACTATCCTTTCCCTAAAGTAGTTGAATTAGTCTACACTTAATTATCTAGTACACAACCTCACATTTTCCGATTTTTTAAAACAATGAAACTAATAATATAAGTTTGGTTATTGTACTTATTTGTGAAGGTATAAATTTCTGAAGGGTATGATAGTCACTTAAGTTTATAGGGTTATTTTGGTCTTTCACATTCAATTTTTGATCTTCACGCTTATAATATAGTGTGATATGATGATACATGTGTTGCATGTGTTATTCCCTACAAGTAAAAAATATTAAAGATATTATTAAAACATGTGAAATATTACACAAAACATTCAAAAGAAAAAATACAAGATAAAAATAATAAATAGTTTTAGAGATGTAGTGTTGAACTCAAATTGATCGGATAGCTTTTGGAAGATCAATAATTATATTTAGTTAGACAAGTGTATTTTATAATTACATAAATTTGATGTCACGACCCAAAATCCAACTAGTAGTGATGGCACCTAACCCAACCTATTAGGTAAGATAATTTATGAAAATCCAATTCAAATGAAATTTATTGATTGAATAAGTGACGAAATAACCGAGTTTAACACATTCCCCAAGGATTGGTAGTACAAATCATGAGCTTCTAAGATTAGAATTTACAAAACTTGTGTGAAATAAAAATACGTCATCTGTTTAAAATATACATGAACAGATTTAAAAATTCTAAAGCTACCTAGGACAAGAGGCAATTGTGACTAGATCGCATGTACATCTTCAATGCTAGCTCCCGCCATGTACAACAACAACAACTTCCAAAATTTGCACGCAAGGTGGAGAAGTGTAGTATGAGTACAACCGACCCTATGTACTCAATAAGTAACAAACCTAACCTTAGGTTGAAAGTATTGATGAGCTGGGACAAGGGTCAAAGTCCAATTCCAATGAGCAGCAACAATTCATAACAATATAATAAAGTTGGTGCAAGAAATAACTCAATAATAAAATGCTCATCTTGTATAAATAAATATTTTCTTTTCAAGTATAACAGTAAAACTCAAATCTTTTGTCTAGAAGCACCACAATTTTGAGTAAGTCTGAAATCTGAGATTTTTCTCAAAAACTTTAACGACCGATAAGAAATCCCATTGTCAGATGGCATGAGGAAAAATACTTCTCTATGCCGACATATCAATTATGCATGTCTAATGCAATGCAGCACAGTGATGAACTCATGTACTCACACTCTCAGAGTACTCAATCACTTAGTATTGTATATGGCCAATCCATCCCAGGGAATTTCATCCCTAATATAAATAAATAAGGCAGCTCCATGCCTAGGGAACTCCATTCCGAATATAAATAAATAAGGCAACTTCATGCCTAGGGATCTATCTCGAACATAAATAAATAAGGCAACTCCATGCCTAGGGAACTCCATCCCAAAAGTTAATATATATGGCAACTCCATGCCCAAGAAACTCCATCCCAAATATAATGTCCATTGCGCTCACTGTGGGAGGTGCAGACTTCGGAGGGGCTCCTTCATCCCAAGCGCTACAATAAGCCAGATCATGGCATAAATAAATAAAAACATGTTGCGGCGTGCAACCCGATCCCATAATATCCTCACAATCAGGCCCTCGGCCTCACTCAGTCATCAATCTTTCCAGTCTCTCGGGATCACAATGTCATGACACTAGCCCAAAATGATGATATGAAGTATCAATAAATAACAACAGAGACTGATATATGATATGCAATGAATGAATATGACTGAGTATGAAATTACAGTTTGAACATATAATTCGACAGTAGAAATGACCGTAGTAGGTCCCAATGATACCAGCATTTGCCAAAGAATGATTTCTAACATGAGTCACAACTCAGTTTCTCTAACACATGAACAATACATGAAAAAATACAAGTAAATTGACTACACATCTCTACGGAATCAACTGAGTCTCAATTTCTATGGTGCGCGCCCACACCCCCGTCACCTAACATGTGTGTCACCTCCAAACAAATCACATAACTTGTATAATCAGGGTTCATACCCTCAGCTCCAAGTTTAGAAGTCTTACTTACCTCGAACAAGCTGAATCAAATCCGAGCAAGCTAAACAATACTCCGAAAAAATCCATTTCGCGCCTATCAACCTCCGAACGCCTTCCTATCTCCTCAATTCCAAGCCAGACGATCCGAAACTAGTCAAACAACGTGCAAATTAATCAAAATACGCTCCAATGCTTACAATTTAACAATTTATAAATATTTCCAGCTCCGCTTAAAAACTTGACAGTGGGGCCCACATCTCAAAATTCGGCGAAAGTTATAAAATCCGACAACCCATTCAATTACGAGTCCAACCATACCAAATTTACGAAATTCTGACATCTACTCAGTCCTCAAATGCCCAGTTTAACCTTAAGGATTTTCACAATTTTTCAAACTTAAAACACCAATTAAATGCTACAAACAACAGTAGATTAGAGTAATTTGACCAAAATTGAGTTAAGAGCTCTTACTTCCGATGTTTCCTTGAAAATCTCCCGAAAATCGCCTCCCCGAGCTCCAAATCGTCAAAAATGGAATATTCGTCTCATTTTTAGAACTTAAGTTCTACTGCCCAGTCATTTACCCTATGCGATCGCGAAACACAAAATTTTCCAGAGCATGTTTACTCTATGCGATAGCGCTCGCGATCGGGATGAACAATTTCCAACAACCTTGTCCAACTCTTCCGGACAACCTCTACTATAATGGTCATACATTTTCTGTAAAAAGCTCCAAATAACAAATGGTTTAACTTTATAAAAGCTAGACACCAAGTGCTACAACTTTTATTTTTGGATCATCTCCAAATTCATTATAGATTGCGAGATATAAGCTTCCAAATTCAGCCATGTGCAACAGAACGTTTCTCTACGCGGTCGCGATTCACTGGCCAATATTTCCTGGTTTACTCATCGTTATTGCGACCACATCCACGCTATAGCAATGTACACCCATGTAGCCTAAAACCAACAACAATAAAATGGCCTAGAAATAGTCTGAAACTCACCCGAGCTCCTTGGCACCCTGCCGAACATAACAACAAGTCTCAAAACATACTACGGACCCACTCAAGGCCTCAAATCACATATAACAACATCGAAACGATGAATCGCACCTCAATTCAAAGTTAATGAACTTTAAATCTTTCAACTTCTAAATCTCGCGCCGAAACATATCAAATCAATCCGGAATGAACTTAAGTTTTGCATACAAGTCATAAATGACATAAGGAAGCTACTGAAATTTCCGGAATCATAATCCGGACTTGATATCATAAAAGTCACTTCCCGGTCAAACTTTCAAACCCTCAATTTCTTACTTTCATCATTTTAAGCCAAATTCAACTACAAACTTCAAAATAAGTATCCAAACACACTCCTAAGTCCGAAGTCACCATATGGAGCTATTCGAACCATCCAAACTCCATTCCATGGTCATTTGCACAAAAGTCAAACTCTGGTCAACCCTTTTCCTTTAAGCTTCTAAACAAGGATTGTTCTTTCAATTTAATCCCGAATCATCTGAAAACCAAAGCCGACAATTCACACAAGTCATAATACATATTACGAAGCTGCTCGAGACCTTAATCCACCGAACGGGGCGCAAATTCTCAAAATGACAAGTTTGGTCGTTACATTCTCCTGCACTTAAACTTACTTTCGTCCTCGAACGTGCCAAGAGTTGTTCCTAAACCTCCAAGAGTTGTTCCTAAACCTTCAAATGACTTTTCCACGTTACCACACACATACCCGGGGGTGATCCCTCATCACCCTATTCCATATAGGTCTGACCACGCAACATAAATAAAGATCATTAATTTAACCTTGGCCCATAAACCTTGGAACCCAATTTCTAACAACTAAAATTCTTTTCAAGACTTGAATCTCACATTTACACATTGTATAAGTTTGAACAAACTGTATTTAGTCTTAATCATAACCCGAGACGTAATAACATAACATGCCACACAACTCGCATACTCACAACACTATACTTGATTGCGTAAGTACTCAAAACCAACCAAGTACTAGTATTAAACCCCATATCAAACAAAACCTTGTTCCAAAACCTTCGTACATTGCTGATAATGAAAGAAACACACGGAATCTCATAACCACTTATCAGATCAACAAGTCAGGGAGTTTTCCCTCGTTCAACAAGTACCATAGCCAATTATCTAAGCCGATTTCTACAATTATTCCTCCAAACACGTCGTAATCAAACATGATAGTACCCATTCTAGGTCCAATGACCTTTTTTTATCAAACACAACCACTTTATTGACATGAAACCCCAATACAATCCAATATTTACAACCAACCCTCAAATTTTGTTAAACGAATAATCGTAGGTGCATGTGCTCAATTCCTCAAATACCTCTCTCAAATAATATCATAACATGTGGAGGAAATGATAGACACTTAAATCAAATAAATGATCAAGGAAATATAGTTTCCACACACTGCACAGGCAACTTACGTGTCAATTATTTAAATATATGGATTCGCACGGACAATTCATGTGTTGTACGGACAACTTACGTGCTAATAATATAAATGTCTGGATCCACACGAACAACTCACGTGCTAATAATATAAATCGCCTGGCATGGTCACAGGCCTCCAGTTCAAGCATATCATACATGAGAAATTAAACAAGTACACATGTATATAATAATGAAGTAAGATTCTCACACTCGTGGGCTGCTACAAATAATACGCCATAGTGTAGGCATGTGCAAAGTATGCTATCACAGCTCAAATCGGCAAGTTATCACAGAATTAGTAACTACCAAGTTAATTGAGGGAATTAGCCTTTTTGTAACCTCAAGTATGGATCAGATAGTTCTCAACAAAGGTACAAATACGAGAACATTATAACTTTAAGCTTAACAGTCAACTCTAGGCATATCATAGCTTAAACATTTTTCCGAGTATGAATACTTGACCCGACGCCCGCACATGGGCTCAAAACTCACATATCTACTCACTCACACTCATAGTGCGTAGCTATCACAAATAATTAACGCAAATAGTGCCTCCGTCGAGTTTAAATAAAATACTCACCTCAAACAGGCCGCAACCCTGAAACAATGTGCTTTTGAGAACTCCCAGTCTCCAAATTCATAGAACACATGAATCGTTGTAACTGGTCTCAACTCTAGCACTCAAATGACTAACACATCTTTCATTCATGATCAACCCACGAGGAATACTTCTATAATTCTTCTGTGGTACATAGCAAAAATTTGAATATCAGTAGTCTACCAACCATGTGCGTACTACAATACTGATGAACATCCGTAAGTCAAAACACAATGCGCCTTCTAAAATGCGCACCCTTATCAGGGATTACTCAGCAGTTATAACATTCATCTAAATTTCTGAAACTGACCATTCTGTCCTAAATTCGTGACCTTCCTTTCAAGACTGAATTGGCACCTTGTACATGTAAATCTTATTCCCGCACAACACGCCACATCTATCATGCCATCATGTTAAAAGCACGTGAATCTCATTATCAACTTTGAGTCACCGACAAATTACATACCAGTTAGTTAAAAACCTTCCTATTGCTTCCTTTACGGAGGAAATCACAATACACAACACGTTCCCCACACCGATAGACAATATCCGGCTCAAACCATGGTAGAAACCATCAAGAACACTTTGAAATTGAGTTGCACATAACCAAGCTATCAGAACGGAATTCCTCTAACTCGACCAAGCCACGCAGGTTACCAAATCCAAGAATATTGCCACCAAAACATCTATAAAGTCTCACCGCATCGTATTACCCCCATAATTATCACAATCGAAACACCCATTCTAAAAATACCTTATGTGAATTTAAAATTATTCTTTTACCTTTCTTATATTGGACTGTAGAATCCATAGTCATACAGAATTACCTCAAGTCTCGGCACCATCAAATACAGATCTCAAGTTCTATCCATACATAAGTCCGAAAAAATTCTCAATTGCTATATATACATCTCGAACCCATTAGAACTTTCTCGTGGGTCACCTATTTTTCTCAAATCTAAATTGCACCTCCCAAACGGGCCGAAATACACACGTCCCATTAGCACAACAACACCCAAAGAAGTAACACTGCTTTAACATCACCAATCAAATTCATACTTCGTGTGCACTCCTCAAAATTAATAACCTAATCATTCCATGACTTTCATATTTTCATAAAGTGCAATGTAACTCGTTTTCAGGAATTTTCTTGTTCTAGTCATCCCCGATCTCGAACTCTGCAGTCATAACTGATCCACAATTATGCCTCTGACCCAAAACTAGTATTTAACACATAACCACTCAATTAAATCGTCAATAGCATGCTCTCCCACTTGGCTCAAAGTCATAGATTAAAACACTCGATAACTCACAATACCCATACTCTATTACTACCATAATACCGCCATCATTTCAACGAAAATTCTTCTCAAGCTCATGCAACACCAACTATAAAATACCTCAATCATCTGCTAAACTCGCATTTATTCTCCTGACAGTCAAATCAACTTTCTCAACCAGATTCAAATTCAAATCTCAACACATACACCCCGCTGGTAGAAAAGAAACTCTCCACTTAATATTATAAGGAACACACATACGTAGATTACTCCGTAAGAGATAAACCACCTGCTTAGCCTCAAATTGGCATCTTGTTATACCCTTTCGCAGCCATAATTACTATGCAATCACTAAATCTTTCTGAGTTTGAACTCATCAACACGACATGAAAATCTAATTAACTCCACAATTAAACCGTATGACAGATCCTTAAACACACTCACAACTCGAGACCGTACGTCACATCAAAACGGAAATCAAGCACCCAATGAACCTTTTTACATCTCAAAGAAACACTTCTCATCATATTCAAACCATCTTAACAATTCCCGCAGTCACATCATACTTATCATATAGCCATTCAACTGCTCATCGAGCCATAAATTCCACTAATAGGGACACTATCGGACATATGAGTCTAAATGTACAAGTTCACACAACTGAAGCTACCAAGCCTAAGCTGCGGTATAAACCTAGCCTCAAGTCCTCCAGACTGGCCCATTACCAAAACACAAAATACACATCTTGAACCTCGTTCATAGAATCAAAAGTTGTCAATGTACAGCTGATTACGGCGTTCATATAGGCATACAAGTGAGTGGAAGGAATTCAAAGTGATACGCCTCATGCTGAATCAATGTCGCACGATAAAGAAATAAAGATGGGAAGTTTATCCTAAATGCCATGTAGTCACTCGAAGATAAGTATGGACGTCATCATACCGATATGCAAGACTCTACTAGACACTTGCTCATGACTTGTAGAACCTATGAACCTAGAGCTTTGATACCAATTTGTCACGACCCAAAATCTAACTAGTTATGATGGCACCTAACCCAACCCGTTAGGTAAGCCAATTTACGAAAATCCAATTCAAATGAAATTTATTGATAGAATAAGTGATGAAATAACCGAGTTTAACACATTCTCCAAGGACTGGTAGTACAAATCATGAGCTTCTAAGATTAGAATTTACAAAGATGGTGTGAAATAATAATACGTCATTTATTTGAAATATACATGAACAGATTTAAAAATTCTAAAGCTAGCTAGAACAAGAGGCAGCTGTGACTGGATCGCAGGTACATCTTCAATGCTAGCTCCCACCATGTACAATAACATTAACATCCAAAATCTACACGCAAGGTGCAAAAGTGTAGTATGAGTACAATTGAATCCATGTACTCAATAAGTGACAAATTTAACCTTAGGTTGAAAGTAGTGATTAGATGAGACAAGGGTCAGAGTCTAATTCCAATGACCAACAACAGTTCATAACAATATAATAAAGTTGGTACAAGAAATAACTCAATAATAAAATGCTCAACTCGTATAAAATTTTGGAAAATAAATATTTTCTTTTCAAGTATAACAGTAAAACTCAAATCTTTTGCCGAGAATCACCAAAAATATGAGTAAGTCTGATATTTGGTATTTTTCTCAAAAACTTTAACGATAGATAAGAAATCTCACTATCATATGGAATGAGGAAAAATACTTCTCTATGCCTACATATCAAGTATACATGCCTAATACAATGCACCACAATGATGAACTCATGCACTCACACTCTCAGATTACTCAATCACTCAGTACTGTATATGGTCAATCTAGTCCAGGGAACTCCATCCCAAATATAAATAAATAAGGCAACTCCATGCCTAGGAAACGCCATCCCAAATATAAATAAATAAGGCAAATCCATCCCTAGGGAACTCCATCCTGAATATAAATAAATAAGGCAAATCCATCCCTAGGGAACTCCATCCTGAATATAAATAAATAAGGCAACTCCATGCCTAGGGAACTCCATCCCGAATATCAATAAATAATGCAACTCTATGCCGAGGGAACTCCATCCCAAAAGTTAATATATATGGCAACTCCATGCCCAAGAAACTCCATCCCAAATATAATATCCACTACGCTTACTGTGGGGGCCGCAGACTCCGGAGGGGCTCCTTCAGTCCAAGCGCTATAATAAGCCAGGTCCAGGCATAAATAAATAAAACTATGTTGCGACGTGTAGCCCGATCCCATAATATCCTCACAATCAGGCACTCGGCCTCACTCAATCATCAATCTCNCATGAGCTTCTAAGATTAGAATTTACAAAGATGGTGTGAAATAATAATACGTCATTTATTTGAAATATACATGAACAGATTTAAAAATTCTAAAGCTAGCTAGAACAAGAGGCAGCTGTGACTGGATCGCAGGTACATCTTCAATGCTAGCTCCCACCATGTACAATAACATTAACATCCAAAATCTACACGCAAGGTGCAAAAGTGTAGTATGAGTACAATTGAATCCATGTACTCAATAAGTGACAAATTTAACCTTAGGTTGAAAGTAGTGATTAGATGAGACAAGGGTCAGAGTCTAATTCCAATGACCAACAACAGTTCATAACAATATAATAAAGTTGGTACAAGAAATAACTCAATAATAAAATGCTCAACTCGTATAAAATTTTGGAAAATAAATATTTTCTTTTCAAGTATAACAGTAAAACTCAAATCTTTTGCCGAGAATCACCAAAAATATGAGTAAGTCTGATATTTGGTATTTTTCTCAAAAACTTTAACGATAGATAAGAAATCTCACTATCATATGGAATGAGGAAAAATACTTCTCTATGCCTACATATCAAGTATACATGCCTAATACAATGCACCACAATGATGAACTCATGCACTCACACTCTCAGATTACTCAATCACTCAGTACTGTATATGGTCAATCTAGTCCAGGGAACTCCATCCCAAATATAAATAAATAAGGCAACTCCATGCCTAGGAAACGCCATCCCAAATATAAATAAATAAGGCAAATCCATCCCTAGGGAACTCCATCCTGAATATAAATAAATAAGGCAACTCCATGCCTAGGGAACTCCATCCCGAATATCAATAAATAATGCAACTCTATGCCGAGGGAACTCCATCCCAAAAGTTAATATATATGGCAACTCCATGCCCAAGAAACTCCATCCCAAATATAATATCCACTACGCTTACTGTGGGGGCCGCAGACTCCGGAGGGGCTCCTTCAGTCCAAGCGCTATAATAAGCCAGGTCCAGGCATAAATAAATAAAACTATGTTGCGACGTGTAGCCCGATCCCATAATATCCTCACAATCAGGCACTCGGCCTCACTCAATCATCAATCTCTCCAGTCTCTCGGGATCACAATGTCATGACACTAGCCCAAAATGATGATATGAAGTATCAATAAATAACAACAGAGACTGAGATATGATATGCAATGAATGAATATGACTGAGTATGAAATTACAGTTTGATCATATAATTCGACAACAAAGATGACCTTAGTGGGTCCCAATGATACCAACATTTGCCTAAGAATGATTTCTAACATGAGTCGCAACTCAATTTCTCTAACACATGAACAATACATGGAAAATACAAGTTAATTGACTACACCGCTCTACGGAATCGACTGAGTCTCAATTTCTACGGTGCGTGCCCACACGCCCGTCACCTAGCATGTGTGTCACCTCCAAATCACATAACACGTATAATCAAGGTTCATACCCCTCAGCTCCAAGTTTAGAAGTGTTACTTATCTCGAACAAGCTGAATCAAAATCCGAGCAAGGTAAACAATATTCCAAAAAAATCCATTTCGCGCGTATAAACCTCCGAATGCCTTCCCATATCCTCAATTCCAAGCCAAACGATCTGAAACTAGTTAAATAACATGCAAATTAATCAAAATACTCTCCAATGCTTATAATTTAACAATTTACAAAAATTTCCAACTCCGCTCGAAAAGTCAACAATGGGGCCCACATATCGAAACTTGATGGAACTTATAAAATCCGATAACCCATTCAATTACGAGTCCAACCATACCAAATTTACCAAATTCCGACATCAACTCGACCCTAAAATCCTCAATTTAACCTTAAGGATTTTCACAATTTGTTCACCTTAAAACACCAATTAAAGGCTAAAAACAAGAATAGATTCGGTTAATTTGACCATAATTGAGTTAAGAGCTCTTACCCCTATGTTTCCTTGCAAATATCCCGAAAATCGCCTCTCTCCGAGCTCCAAAGCGTCAAAAATGGAAAATCTCATTTTCAAAACTTAAGTTCTGCTACCCAGTCCTTTAACCTATGCAATCGCAGAAAACGCTTTGCATTCTCAAAGCACAAAACTTTCAAAAACATTTTTACTCTATGCGATCGCGGCCATTCCCTCGCGATCGCGATTAACAATTTCCAACATCCTTGTCCAGCACTTCCGGTTAGCCTCTACTATAATGGTCATAACATCTTGTAAAAAATTTCAAACGACAAATTGTTTAACATTTTGTAAGCCAGACACCAAGGTCTGCAACTTTTATTTTTGGGTTATGTCCAAACTCCTTATAGATTACGAGATATAAGCTTCCAAAGTCAGCCATATGTAACATAATTTTGCTCTACGCGATCGTAAAAGGCCTTCCGTGATCGCGATTCACTGGCTAATGTTTTGCATTTTCTCATCACTATCGCGACCAAATCCACACTATCTCAATGTACACCCTTGTAACTAAAAAGCATCAACTAAAAATGGCCTAGAAATAGTCCGAAATCACCACGAAACTCACCCGAGCCCCTCGGGACCCCGTCTGAACATACCAACAAGTCTCAAAACATATTGCGGACCTACTCGAGGCCTCAAATCACATATAACAACATCGAAACAGCGAACCGCACCTCAATAGAAACTTAATGAATTTTAAATCTTTCAACTTCCAAATTTCGCGCCGAAACCTATCAAATCAACCTTGAATTAACTCAAATTTTGCGTACAAGTCATAAATAATATAACGAAACTACTAAAATTTCCGGAATCACAATCCGGACCCGATATCATAAAAGTCACTTCCCGGTCAAAATTCCAAACCTTCAATGTTTTAGTTTCGCCATTTAAAGCCAAATTCAACCACAGACTTCAAAATAAGTATCCAAACACACTCCTACGTCTGAAATCACCATATGGAGCTATTGGAACCATCAAAACTCTATTCTGGAGTCGTTTGCATAAAAGTCAAACTCCGGTAAACCCTTTTTAATTTAATCCTGAATCATCCGAAACCAAAGCCGACAATTCACACAAGTCATAATACATATTACGAAGTTGCTCGAGACTTTAAGCCACCGAACGAGATGATAATTCTCAAAACGACAAGTCCGGTCGTTACATTAAGTTGTTATGAGTTACAAACATATAATATAACTGTATATTTCACCTAATATTTCTTTGTAGATATTGTTCTTGAAGTTGTTCCATTTTGATATTTCAGCGAAATGATTCGTGCATCAAATAAAAAGAGAAACTAATACTTATTTGTGCATGATATATATTTTTTTAAAGAAAGGTAAAATTAAATGTTTGTAAAATTTTGTGAACAATTAAGTAAGAAGCAACTGACAATAATAAAAACATAACAAAAAAAATTTCTTTTCCATAGTTATGCAAAATTATACAAGAATTTTGAAATAATAATTGCAAAAGGTTGAGGGAACCAAAAGGTTTCAACTTTATGGTGAACTATATATTTGTGGTTAAATGATAATTGTAGCAACATAAATGATAATTGTAGCAGTAGGCTCTTTTTCTAATCTAACGCTCACATAATTAGCAACATTATTTATGATTATACTTAATTATTACTATTTTCTACATTAAATTAAAGATAATAACTACTCTTTTCTTGGTTAAAAGTTCTTGAACTATCCTTTCCCTAAAGTAATTGAATTAGTTTACACTTCATTATCCAGTACACAACCTCACATTTTTCGATATTTTTAAATAATGAAATGAATAATGTAAGTTTGGTTGTTGTACTTATTTATGAAGGTATAATTTTTTGAAGGGTATCATAGCCACTTTAGTTTATAGGGTTATTTTGGTCTTTCATATTCAACTTTTGATCTTCATTCTTATAATATAGTATATAGTATGATATGATTACTTTGTCAAAAACTCAAAAAGATTATTTTTGACCGGTTAGTTAAATTTGTTATACAAGGCTGTAGGGATGTCAATGGTTTGGTTCGGGCGGTTATTTTATAAAATTTGTACCATACTAATTTTTTAGTTATTCTATTATGTATAACCAAAATTAGACTTTTTGAAACCGTCTCGACATATTTGTTTTTCTTCGGTATCGGTATCGGTACGGTTCGGTTAATTTTTGAATTATTTTTAAATATCATGTAAAATTCACTAATATAAGCATAATGCAATAACATATGTTCTTTTATAGGACTTAGAAAAGCTCGCTAGACATTTTTACTGATTAAAGGGTGATGAATTAAAAAATAATTAAAGATGGCTAGAGTATAGATCCATCAACTATTCTACAACTATAATAACCCGACTGGTCGTTTTGCCTTATAGATCCATGTTTCCCTAAATAAGACTCCTCGTAGGTGCTTTTACTATTTTATGACTTGCGGAGATGGTTAGTTCGGGATTTGGAAGGGTTTGGGTTGAAATCAGAACACTTGGTTCCTTAACGTTGGCTAAATAAGGCTAAATTCGACTTTGGTCAACATTTTAAGTAAACAACTTCGAAATCGATATTTGACGGTTCCAATAGGTTTGTATGATGATTTTGGACTTGGACGTATGTTCAAATAGGGTTTTGGACGACCCGGGAGCGTTACGACGCTTAATAGTGAAAGTTGACTATTTGAAAGTTTTAAAGTTCTTTAAATTTGGTTTGGAGTAGGTTTTGGTGTTATCGAGGTCCGTTTGGAATTTTGAGCCCGAGCATAGTTCTGTATGGTGATATAAGACTTGCACGCAAAATTTTGTGTTATTCCGAGTAGTTTAAGTATGTTTCGGCGCGCTCGTAGTAAGTTGAAGAACTTGAAGTTCCTAATGTGATTCAATTTAGTTTGAGGTGTGATTATTAGTTTTGATGTAGTTTTATGCATTCCGAGCGAGTTCGTTTTATGATTTCAAACTTGTTGGTATGTTTGGGCGGGGCCCCTGGTGTCAATCGGACTAGGCACGGACCAAGTTTGGACTTAGGGGAAGCAGCTGAAGCACCAAGCTTCTGGTGTAATCGCACATGCGGAGGTCTAGCCACAGGTACGATCAAGAAGGCGCATAAGCGGCCCAGGAACCGCAGATGTGGGTGGGCGTGCGCACCTGCGAACTTGCAGGTGCGATAGAAGAAATCGCAGGAGAGCGTGTGTGATGCAAGAGCGGAACTGCAGAAGTGGGTCTGAGATCTGCAGAAGCGGGAGTAGGCCACTGGGCAAGGGCCGCATCTGCGATGACTTTTTCGTAGATACGGAGCCGCAGAAGCGACCAACCCTCCGCAGATGCGAAAATCGCAGAAGGCAGAACCTCATTTAAGACGGGATTTAGGCACTTGTAGCTCATTTACTTCAATCCTTGGGCGGTTTTTGGAGCTCTTAGAGAGGGGGTTTCACCTATCACTTTGAGGTAAGTAAAATCTACACAATGTGAGTTAAGTACAAATATCATGGGTATATTTAACATGAAAAATTTGGAAAATCATGGGTTTAGATGAAAAACCTAGGTGTTTGATAAAAATGGGGTTTAACCACGAAAATGGTTACGGAATGTAGTGAAAATCATATATTTGAGTTCGTGTGGTTATAGGTAACAACTTTCTTCAAAATTTTTCGGAATTCGGGCACGTGGGCCCGGGAGTAAATTTTAGAAAATTTTCAATTAGGATTGGATAATCACTTTAATAGTACATATTGATTATTTTATATAATATTTGAATAGTTTCGGGTCGTTTGGTCACCAAGTTGAGGGTTTAAAGCACAACTGTGGACCGAAAAGTAAGCTTTGAGACTAGGTAAGCCTCTTTTCTAACCTCGTAATATGGAATTATACCTATAGATGATTTAAATTATTATTTTCTTCTAATTGTAGGGGCTACGTACGCACGAGGTGACGAGAGTCCGTGTGTAGCTTCTATTCATGTTTATATCCGGGTAGTCTAGGACCCAAATCATGGATTACTTGAAATATTGGCACCCTACTTGTTAATTAAAGTGCCTAAAATATTTAGAACTTGTTGATTAAATTGTGGAAGACCATTAATGGAATTTGTGGTACCTTGTGTATTAGCCTTTAATGACGGTTGAGTCAAATGCTTATATAGTATCCTCTCTTCTTGTGGAGTGGGCCGAACGCCTCGGCAGTAGATAAATGCATCTATGGTTCGTGCCAATCGACCCTCGACAATGTACACATTATTCTGGATAGGGCAGTACGACCTCGGCATAAATCGTGCTTAATAATACTTGTTTCCTAACCATACCTCATATTATGTTGCGGTTTGAAAGGTTACGATTTGTAAAGAAAGTGATCTATCTAGGATTATTAAGAATTGTTGAAGAACTATTTTCTCCTGCTTGTTGATGAGTTATTATTATTATTCATATTGCTAGCCCATAGTAAGTGTTGAAGTCGACCCCTCGTTACTACTTGTTCGAGGTTAGGCTTGATACTTACTGGGTACATGTTGCTTATGTACTCACACTACACTTCTGCACTAACCGTGTAGGATCTGAAGCAGGTGCATCTGGTGGTCCTACCAACGCGCGTCCCAGATATCCCGAGGTCTAGTGGTGAGCTGCTTTCCGAGCCGTTATGGAATCCCTAGAGTCTCTCTTTTGTATTTATATTTTGTCTACTCTATTTCAGACAATAGCTAGAGTTTTGTATATTATACTAGTTTCTCATAAACTTGTGACACCATGTCTTGGAAATTATGCTAGTAGACACATGTTGATTTTGATTATCTATTTCTTCTCATTTACTCTTAAATTGTCTATTACTCACTTTTATGAAAAAGATTTCGCTTCTTATTTATTCAAATATTAAAAATCAACTATTTCTAAATTGTTAAAAGAAACAATCACGTGATTAGTTCACTATAGGCTTGCCTAGCGAAAACGTTGGGCGCCATCACAACCTACAGGGGAAATTGGGTCGTGACAAGTCTCACAAGTTATGAGTAGGCTTAATAGAGTCTTGCGGATCGGTGCGGAGACATTCGAACTTTTCTTCGAGAGGCTATAAGGTGTTAGGAAACTACTCTTTCTTCATCTCTTATCGTGTAGTTGATGTAGTACAAAGTATTTTTCTCTCGTTCTCTCACAGATGGTGAGAACGTGCACAGGGGATGTACCGGACCATGGAGGAGCTGCTCCCCTTGGCGCTAGAGGCCGAGGCAGAGGACAGTGGAGGGACGTAGTTCATGGTAGAGGACGAGGGCGTCCTAGAGTTTGTCCAGTCACACCACCAGTGGATCCCGTAGAGGATCCTATTGTTGAGGAGAAAGGTGAGGTGCCTGCACCAGGACCAGCACCAGCACCGGTGGATTTCATGTCCGCACTGGAATTTCATGAGGTTATGGGCCGCATGCTATGGTTCATGGATTTGATGACTCAGGCTCCTTTATTTCCAGTAGACCCTGCCACATCTCAGGCGGGAGAGGGATCACAAACCCCTACCGCTCAGGCTTCAGGGCACGCAGCTACCGTATCTCAGACCCCAAACGCACTGCCCGTGGGCGGAGCTCATCCAGATGCACCAGCCATATCGAAGCCCATACCAGTTGCGGTCGGTGATCCGCATAGGCAATTGGACATATGGACCCGGCTTCATCCTCCTGTCTTTGGAAGTGAGTGACACGAGGACCCCCAGGACTTTATTGACCGGTGTAGGTACACACTGCACAACATGAGGATATAGGAGTCCCATAGGGTGGATTTTACTACTTTCCAATTGGAGGACAGGGCCCGTAGATAGCGGGAATCTTATTTTCTTGGCAGAACAGTAGGTTCTGATCCCATGATTTGGGACCAGTTCACATGCCTCTTCTTGGACAGATATATTCTACCCTCTCAGAGGGAAGAGTAGCGATTTCAGTTCGAGCAACTCCATCAGGGCCAGATGCTAGTGAACGACTATGAGGCGAGATTCTTTGAGTTGTCTCGTCATGCACTTATGATACTTCCGACCGATGAAGAGAGAGTGCATAGATTTGTTGCAGGATTGCACTCTACCAGCCAGGCCACTATGGCCCGAGAGGTTGAGATGGGAACTTCTTACGAGCTAGTTGTAGATATAGCTCAGAGGATCGAGGGTGTACATCAGTGTGCTCGGGAGCAGGTTATGAGGGATAAGCGGTTCCAGTATTCTGGAGAGTTCAGTGAAGCCCCGACTGGGGGCAGGTGTCAGTTCGTGAGGGGTCAGTCTAGTAGGCCTACATATCCGGCACCCCGCCTCCTTGGGGGTGCTCTAGTGCGACCTTATTTCAGTGCCATGACAGAGAGTTCTTACCGTCTGCCAGCTATTCAAGGATCCTCCAGTGGGTATTCAGGCCATCGGGGTCAGACTTCAAGTCAGCAGTCCTCAATACCAAGTGGTTATTTCGAGTGCGGAAATCTCAACCATGTGCGGAGGTTTTGCTCCAGGCTTCGGGGCAAGGCAGTACAGCAGGGTCAGAAGCCTATTATTCCTGCACCACCTACCCCGCCATCCGTCTGACTGTCCAGAGGCAAAGGGCAAGTGGGTAGGGGTCATCCTAGAGGTGGAGGCCTATAACAATACAAATTAAAAGTAATACATACATAAACCGTATTACTTTTCGTGCATATTACTCACACATCAAAGCTGAATGGGGGGAAATTCTGTTGCTTATAAAATGGACCACTTCGAGCAGAAAGATTAGAAACTCTCTATATGAAATCATCTGCGAAGAAACCTTCAATCGATTAGCAGAAACAAAACTTTGAAACAATCAATTAACGGACAAAACTTACCACCCCAACCCCAGGCCCACTCCTTCACCCCAACCAGCTTGTAACCTATGTGGTGGACGCACCTTCGACTCTGTGGACCCTCTCCTTCTCCACAACTGTCAAAAGCACAGGAGCTTCGTTCACATTGTAATCTTTGACACAATGTATTTAGGTGGCCAACGGAATTGGCACTGCATGAGGAGGAAGACCACCCACAATGAGGGTGTCTTCCACTCTTGCTTTTCTCTGTATGTTTTCGTCATTTTTGATTTTCGTCTTTTCAGTTGTCAAGAGCGACTCCATAAAATTTGTGGCCTAAAGTTAAATTTTAGTAAGAGCCCTTATCCTTTATTTATTAGCACGTATACACACATATATGCAAAAACAAAAATCTTGTATTTGTTTTCATACTTGTTGTTTATAGTATATATTCTTAAATGACATAAAGTATTTAACTTCACATAGTAATATTATTATTTATATTAGAAAAGAAAAATTAAAATAAATGAGATGTTAGACATGTATTTGTAATATGTTACCTTTGATATTGTTGTAAAAACTATATTTACTAATATGAAGATTTAAGTAGTTTAATTCAAAATTTTAAAAATATTTTTACTATTAAAGAGTAAACACCTTTTTAGCCCATCAATTTTTTTATTTTTTCTACAAACATTAATATTGTCTAATTTGAAATAAAATTATAAAATCCATTATTAAAAATTTTGGAGGATCTAAATCAAGGCTTTACTAGTCTCTTACTAGAGCCACTTGTCCACCCCTGACATTCTCAATCAAATTTATAGAGTCTCACTTAAGATAAGACAACAATGACAACAACATTAAATGCAGTGAGTGTGTCATTCAGTTACCAAATGTGGATGAAGTTGGTTGAACATTACGTTCATGGTGGGGCAGTAGTCTGTAAATAATTATAGATCGTCAACGAGGGGCGGTTCAACAGAACTGGTGTCCTAAAATCAAAATATATTAAAAAGACCGTAAAACGTCTTTTATAAAGTCCATATAATATAGAGATACAAAAATAACCTACATGACTTTGATATAGCGGTGAGAGTGCAATTCATGATGTGTCATATAGTATTGAATTCTTCTCTTAAGTGAAAATGGTAAAGGATGAGTCCATTATCCATCGTATTTAGAACCTTGCGACATTTGTCTTGGGGAGTTTTTAGTTAAAGAAGATGAGACAGAATAACTTGCTTTATGGTGCGTGGATCAATCAATGTGACAAAAATGAATAGTTAATGTAGAGAATTTGAGTTGAAGCTAGAAAATAAAATTGTAGAACAATGAAAAAATACATAAAGGAAGAAAAATAAAATTCATGAGAAGGTAAATATATTATTTAATTTAATGAGAAAAATTTATCCAATTAACTCACTCAATCTTACGTTTACCAAATATTAAAAATTATTAAAATTTGAAATCTTTTATTAATAGTTATATAAATATAAATTATGTAGTATATATTATATAATAATATAGTAGTACTTATTTTTTGGACCTTAATTATTTGGAACCTAAGGCAAGGGCTTCACTTGCCTTACCGTAGAGCCGCCCTTGTCAGTTGTAGTTTGTGCATTTTCGTCGATTTCGGTTCTCGGTTTAGTATGCATGTTTTCGTTGTTTCCCGTTTTTTATTTTGCGTTTTCGTCGTTTTCCATTCTCGTTTATGGGGTTTTCTCCATTTTGGTTCTCGTTCTCCCTGTGTTTTCTTCGTTTTTGGTTCTCGCTCAGTTTACGTCATTTTCGATTCTCGTTTCATTATCGATTGTCGCTCTGTTTGTGATTCTCGTTCTTCAGTTTCCGATTCTTCAGTTTTCGGTTCTCTTTTGATTTCCATTTTTGATTCTCCTTTTCATCTGTTTGTTCCCGTTTTCTTGTGTGCGAACTATCTGCGTCAACTTCTCAAGGTATATTATAATACTCTTACTCGGGTTTTTATTGACTTTATAAGTATTATGTAGTATTTTGTAATAATCATGTAAGATATGAAATGACAAACACTTTTTGTTGTCATACATGTATTTTTGTTATTAAACTCTAAATTACAAATCAACTCGTATACGGTTAAAATCGGGCTTGCCCTTCGTATGACTAATCAAAATTAAAAAATGATAGGCCAAGGTTCAACCTCGTGTTATATATAACCATGGTGTGAAGTTAGGTTGCCGAGCTCGTGACCTAGAGACCGATCAAGATCGAGATCGGCCAAGATCGAGACCGAGAAAGATCGAGACTGAGCAAGATAGAGATCGAGCGAGACTGAAGGAAGCTTACCGAGCCAAATAACGGAAAGCTAAAATATCCGCAATCAGGCAAGGATCGCGGTGGAAATCCCGGTACGTATCAAGAAGAGGCCGACTAATTAGCCTATCATGAGATTCCTTACTGTATTTAGAATTGTATCAAGATAGGACTCCTCTACTGTATAAAGGGGGTCTAGTCATTTGTAAGGCATATCACATTTACGCAATACAAAGCAATATACTGCCTTCTTCTAACTTTTAATAGCTTGTTACTCTGTTCTTATATCAGTTGAATCTTCACTTGGTTTGAGAGTGATCGAACTCGAGGGCCAAGGCTATTCTATTTGTTTGGTTTGCATTCATTTTTTTCACAGTCAATTTCAATATTAATATATATATTTTCTCAATTTGTGCCAAGTTATATCAGGTATCCTTAAAACCGCGTATAAATTCAATTATCATTCATTTTTTGGGTAAACAGTTTGGCCCCCACCGTAGGGCTAATGAAAATTGTGATTGCCTCATACTAACTTTTGTAGCACACACTAATTTACACTTTTTCTTGTGAGCATCTTTGATTCCAGGCTAAAAAAACAAAAATGTCAAACTCTCAATCAGCACCTCTACATGTTTGACAACGAGTCCGATCACCAAGGTGAAAATAACAACATAGCGCCCGGTAATGAGATACCGCATGCTGATCCCCGCTGGAATTCTAATCGCAGATCCGATCGACACTAATTCGCATGTGGCTATAGATGCAAATTTGCCTACTGACCCCAAAAATAGAGTTCGTGGTAGAGCCCGATCGGTGACTCAGAACACACAAAACATTAAAGGAGACGCGATCAACCTACGAATGATCTTCAAAATGTTGCAGGCTCAGCAAGCTGCGATAGCACAGCCCCAAAACCAGAACCATGCACCAAGTAGGATCGAGTCCGAGCCATCCCAGGAAGTTGTTCACAGGGTCAAATCGGTGTCAAGGAAATCGAACGAAAATGAATCGGTGACCGATCCCGCAATCATAAAGTTGCTCGAGGATCTAATAAAGCAAGTTGAATCGGGCGAAAATAAGATCGAAGCAAACGACAAGAAGGTGGAAACCAATAAATCCAAGGTTGATCAGATCCCGGGGGAACCACTAATATTGAAGGGTTTGGATTCTAAAACATTCGTACAAAATCCCTTCCTCTCGAGCGCAACTCCCAAACCGATCCCCAAGAAGTTCTGCATGGCCGAGATTCCTAAGTAAAATAGAACGACCGATCCCAACAACCATGTCACCTCTTACACATGTGCAATTAAATGGAATGATTTAGAGGACGACGAGATCAAATCCGTGTTACTAAAGAAATTCGGGGAGACCCTGTCAAAAGGAGCGATGATATGGTACCATAATTGACCACCTAACTCTATTGATTCTTTTGCCATGTTTGCCGATTCTTTTGTAAAAGCACACGTCGGAGCCATAAAGGCCGAGACTTGGAAGTCAGATCTTTTCAAGGTAAAGCAGAAAAATAACGAGATGCTCAGAAAGTTTGTGTCTCGGTTCCAAATGGAACGAATGGATCTACCACCAGTCGCCGATGATTGGGCCGTTCAAGCTTTCACTCAAGGACTAAATGTACTAAGCTTAGTGGCTTCACAACAGTTGAAGCAGAACTTGATTGAGTACCCGACTGTTACTTGGGCCGATGTACATAATCGATATCAATCGAAGATTAGAGTCGAAGACGTCCAGCTGGGTTCTCCTTCTAGGTCTGTTTATCCTATTAGGACCGTTGACAGGATCAAAAGGGACATTGATCGAGAACCAAGGTTGAACAGGGATCGATACCAGCAGTATAATGAAGATCGTAGGGGAAACAAACCTGGGTGCAACCCTGAAAGGAGAAATGATCGAGGCCAGATCTCTCGAGGGCTCATGAGCAAGAATGGTTTCGACAGGCATATAGGACCTAAATAAGCACAACGATTGTCAGAATATAACTTCAACGTCGATGCATTCGCCATCGTATCAACTATCGGACACATTAAGGATACTAAATGGTGTCGACCTCTACAGACTGATCCAGCCCAGGGAAATCCCAACCAAATGTGCAAGTATCATGGCACCCATGGCTACAGAACGGAAGATTGCAGATGGTTGAGAGAAGAAGTAGCCTGGTTATTCAACAACGGGCACATTCGGGAGTTTCTAATTGATCGAGCCAAGAATCAGTTTAGAAACAGAGAGTCCAACACATAAAACTAGCAAAAAGACCTGCAACATGTTATTAACATGATTATTGGAGGGGTCGATGTTCCCCAAGGGACAGTGTTAAAACGCACCAAGGTGTCGTTCACAAGGGAGACTCGAACTCGGGATTACATACTAGAAAGAACCTTGTCCTTCAACGGTGAGGACACAAAAGGGATCATGTAGCCCCATAACGATGCACTGGTAATATCTGCATTGATGAATAAGAATCAAGTTAAACGTGTGTTAATTGATCCAGGTAGTTCACCCAACATCATTCGGTCGAGGGTCATAGCACAACTCGGCCTACAAGATCAAGTTGTGCCCGCGACCCGAGTGTTAAATGGATTCAACATAGCATGTGAAACTGAAGGGTGAGATAACTTTGCCAGTGAACGTGGCCGGGACCATCCAGAAGACGAAGTTCCATGTGATCTAGGGTGACACGAGGTAAAACGCCCTGTTCGGGAAACCATGGATCCACAACATGAGGGAAGTGCCCTCGACCCTTCACTAGGTTCTAAAATTCCTGACATCAGAGGGAATCAAAATAGTATACGGGGAGCAACCCTCCGCAAAGGAAATGTTTGTCGTTGATGAAGTAATTCCAGTATCGGCACTCTCATCGACGAAAGGGTCAAATTTGAAGGGATAAAATGAGGCCAAATAGCAACCACATACGCTGGCCTCGACCCAACTAGAGAAGCAGGGGACTGACGAAGATGATGATTATGGGGTCCCTCTACCCTTCATAATCCCCGATGACTCCGACGCCACCAAGTCAACGGTCGAAGAACTGGAGCAAGTCATACTAATCAAACATCTGCCTGAACGAAAGGTATACCTGGGCATGGGGTTAACTCCCGAGCTCAGGAAAAAACTTATTCAATTTCTTATAACTAACATGGATTGTTTCGCTTGGTCCCATCTCGACATGATAGTGATTCCACCGGAAATCACCACCCATAAACTAAGCTTGGACTCGAAGTTCCATCCGGTAAAGCAGAAAAGAAGATCCTAGTCCGAGATCAAGCATGCCTTCATCAAAGACGAGGTAACCAAGCTTCTTAAAATTGGGGCCATCCGGGAAGTAAAATACCTAGAATGGTTATAAAATCTAGTGGTAGTCCCTAATAAAATAAACAAACTTAGAATGTGTGTAGATTACAAAGATGTAAATAAAGCATGCCCTAAGGATTCTTTGTCTTTGCCTAATAACGATCGTATGATAGATGCCACGGCCGACCACGAGATCTTCAGTTTTCTCGATGCCTATTATGGGTACAACCAAATACAAATGAACCCGTATGATCAGGAGAAAACCTCGTTCAGTACTAAATATGGAACCTACCGCTATAACGTAATGTCATTTGGATTAAAAACGTTGGTGCCACGTACCAACACCTAGGAAACCGGATGTTCAAAGAACAAATAAGAAAATCTATGGAAGTGTACATTGATGATATGTTAGTTAAATCCCTGCGAGTAGAGGACCATTTGAAGCATTTGCAGGAAACCTTCAGTATATTAAGGAAATACAACATGAAGCTGAACCCAGAAAAATGCGCGTTCGGGGTTGGGTCAGGCAAATTTCTTGGATTTGTGGTATCCAACCGAGGAATCAATATCAACCCAACAAGATTAAAGCTATCGAGGACATCATAAAAGTAGACAACCTAAAGGTCGTGCAGAGGTTTACCGAGCGCATAGCCGCCTTAGCAGAGGCGAATCCACGTGGAGGGACATGTGGCACGTGAACCCATGCTCCCCTCCCTCTAGCTGTGTATCACATTGGTATTTTTCAGATAAACTACTTAATTTGCCATGTGGGAACCCATGGTCAAAGGAGCATTTGGTGTAGTGGTAGATTTTTGCACCATTGGCCCCTAGGTCTAGTGTTCGAATCCCAGTTCCCTATCTTTCATCCTGTTTTTGGGTTCACCCGATTCGTTTTTGTGTTTTCTTCATTCTCTTTTATGGTTCAGTCATTGAGTTTCAAAAACTCTAAAAAATTAAAATTAAATTAATTTGAATCTTTTCAATTTCAAGTTCCCTCTTTTTTCATTTACCACTTTCGTTTTGATTAGTTATTTAATTTTAATATATCGAGCTTAGTATTGGTAACTATAAATAACGATGTTATCATTGATAGTTCTCCAAGGTAAGAAAACTATTTATTGATATTTGACTATGAAATGATAAGTTTTTGTAATAACAATATTGATTATTCTTTACTTGTCAAGTTGTTGTCAGCTCATGGTAAAATTTTAGAGGACCAAATCAAACGGTGGTCGGGTAGTGGTGCACCTATCCTCGTGGTGAGCGGAGGTGATCGAAGCCAAATGCGACTCCCTCCTCATGGTGAATCAGGTTAACAGAACCTTTGAGGTTAGGGAAGAACGAATGTATAGATACCTAGATAAGTTACAGGTGACTTTATACCAATTTAAGGAGTGGACTTTGAAACATATGCCTCAAGATCAGAATAGTAAGGTCGATGCCCTCGCAAACTTAGGTTCATCGGTGGAGGACAACGAGCTCAATTCGGGGACCGTCGTGCAACTCATGAGGTCAGTAGTCGAAGAAGGCCACACTGAGATAAACTCCACAAGATTGACTTGGGATTGGAGAAATAAATACATAGAGTATTTGAAAACCAGAAAGATTCCCTTAGATCCAATAGAATCGAGGGCCCTGTGCACGAAGGCAACACGATTCACCTTGTCCGAAGACGAAACCTTGTTCAGAAAAATGTTCGATAGTCCACTAGGGATATGTCTGGGACCGAGAGACACTGAGTATGTTCTGAGGGAAGTTCACGAGGGCACTTGCGGAAATCATTCCGGTGTCGAATCATTGGTTCACAAGGTAATCAGAGCCGGCTATTACTAGATCAACATGGAGAAAGATGCGAACGAGTTTGTTCGAAAATGTGACAAATGCCAAAGACATACACCGATGATTCACCAACCTGGGGAGCTACTCCATTCGGTCGTGTCACCATGGCCATTCATGAAGTGGGGAATGGATATCGTTGGCCCTCTTCCATGAGCGCCAGATAAAGCTCAATTTATTTTATTTATGACTGACTATTTTTCTAAGTGGGTTGAAGCACATGCCTTTGAGAAAGTTAGGGAGAATGAAGTATTCGACTTCATTTGGGATCACATCATATGTCAGTTAATGCTATCGGAAATTGTGTGTGATAACGGAAAATAGTTCATCGGCAACAAAGTAACCAAATTTCTTGAAGATCATAAGATTAAAAGAATCCTATCAACACCTTATCCTCCTAGCGGGAACGGGCAAGCCGAATCGACCAACAAAACAATCATCCAAAATCTTAAGAAGAGGCTAACCGATGCCAAAGGAAAGTGGAAGGAAATTCTGCCCGAAGTTCTTTGGGCATACCGCACAACCTCGAAGTCCAGTACCGGGGCTACCCCATTCTCATTAGTTTATGGCGCCGAAGCTCTAATACCGGTCGAAGTAGGAGAACCGAATATCAGGTTCTAATATGAAGCAAAGGAATCAAATGACGAGGCCATGAATACGAGTCTAGAACTATTGGATGAAAGGTGTGAATCCGCCCTCATCCGATTGGCTGCCCAAAAGAAACGGATCTAGAGATACTACAATCGAAGAGCCAATCTTCGATATTTTAACGTCGGGAACTTAATGCTAAGGAAAGTCACCATCAACACCCGAAATCCGAATGAAAGGGAAAATTGGTCCAAATTAGGAAGGACCGTACCAAATTCTCGAGGTCATTGGAAAAGGGTCCTACAAGCTCGGAACGATGAATTAAGAATAATTACCGAGCAATTGTAACATATCTCACCTAAAACAGTATTACTGCTAAGGTACGTCCCTTTTCCATTTCCCTTTTATTTCAGACTAAGACTTGCAGGTGGTCAACAAAAAACGACGATGGATTTTTCGGCGAACGTCACAAAGTCTTTAGGTCTGAAAGCACGTCTTGCACTCTTTTCCCTTAGACTAGTTTTGTCCCAAATGGGTTTTTCGGCGAGGTTTTTAACTAGGCAACAATGAATCGTGCTAACTTAGAATCTAGCTCGATTATGAATCAACACCGAAGATCAATTTAACAATATCTGAGGTTCCTTTGCAATCAACCTCGAATACAGGGGGCTACCCTCAGATATGCACTGTCTTCAAATATCAACTCTAGCGAGGAACTACTTCATAAAGGGATGGTATCGATAGATAGGATTTATTATAAGGGCCAAACGATCAAAATGAACCGTACCCATGTAGATTGCTCGTGCCATGGCATAAAATATGTATGTATGTATGATTGTTTTGATCAAGAATAAAGAGAAGTACTTTCCTTGCAATCAACTTATGTTTTAAAATTTTTCCTCTTTACATCCCCTTAAAGAGCTTCATACCTCTGAAAATAACAAGCCCAAGGGGAATACATAACCAAAATGCGAACGACCACCCACTCACTCGGGGACTGCCGTCCAACTCAAATAGCCCAAGTCATCGGGCCTCGGGGGCAAAAGACCTATTAAGCAACTCCCCGGTTTCTAAAGGCCACGACCACCCCACTCGGAGACTGTTATCTCGGGGAAGACCGGTTGACTCTAGAAAATAAGCACAATGGTCAATTCCCGAACTAAAAGGCTACAGCCAATTTAACACAGCTCAGAGACGTCCGAAACCAGTAACAAAAAACAGGCCTTCGAAAAAGAGAAGATTTTTCACAACCGGTTCTAAAGGCTGCCCTCTGCAAAGTCATAAACTTAAGATATTTTCGGGGAAAAATCTTCGGTACCATCGAACCCCAACAACGCCTTAACCCAGAAAGGCAATAAAAGTAAGATTTGTTCGAACCCTCGAACATAACCTTATTGTTTCATGCTAAGGCATTTCGACCTTTGTGAATACAAGTAATAAAGCAAAGGAAAATTTTGAGAGACGAAAGGGGAAGAAAAGCCTTATATATATAATAATAGTTTTTGCAAAGGCAAGATCGGCCTAATACAAAAATTTACAATGGTCAAAACGGCCTAAAAAGATGCAAAAGAAAGCAAAAATATAAAGGCCTAAGTGGCCTGGACTTCATAGGGGGTAGCATCTCCATCCTAGCGATCTTCCTTGTCTTCGGACTCACTTAAGCTGTCGGAGTCTTCCTCAGGAAAGGCCAGCTTCCGGGCCCTAGTTTCCTCTACTTTGGCATTCTCGATTTCGGCCATAATATCGAAGCCCTGAGAATGAACTCCCTCGAGGGCTTCCCGTCGAGCTTTCCATTTTGCATGATCCACCATGATCTTGGCCTTCGCCTGGATGGACTCGACATCAACCTTAAGTTGGGCCATTTTAGCATCAACTTTGGTGTTGGCCATGACCACCTCAGATCTAGCCACTTCGAGTTCACTAGCTATGTTTGCCTTATTGGAAACAATCAAGTCCAACTGAGATTGAAGCTCATTGATTTTCTTGACCTGCACCGAGGTCTTCTCTTTTGCGGCTTAGAGCTGGGTCTCGGCCGACTCCATTTGTGCTTGGACTGTTTCCTTTTTCGAGGCTAAGAGGTCCATATACTTTTTGAAATCTTAAGCCTAGACTTGTATAATATCTACTTATTTCTGAAGCTCCCCGATCTATTCAAGCCTCTGCCAAACCTGCGGTATTGGATCATTAGTTACTATCTTCAATTCATCTTCACTATCATGAAGCACTCAGAATACATGTTCGTCCATCTAGGCATGCTCGTCCCGAGCCGTTACTAAATCGGCCTGAATGTTCTCACTAGGAAGCTTGTAGGTGTCACTTTTCTCAGTAAGGTCCTAGACCTCGGCTTCATGATGAGTTAATTCCTCCCAATATCGGAGGAAAGCCTCGTGATACAGCACTGAAGCCTACAAGAATAAGGGAAGATGTTATGGTTATTTACAACTTTAAAAGTTAGAATATATGAGAAAGAAAAGACACGCAAATTTACCCGATTTAATGCTTGTGGGGCTTCATTGAATAGGTAGGTGGTTTCCACCTCGTCCATCACTACCTCGTCTTTTTCGATCACCAAACACCGAAGGTAACTAGTGACGCCCATGGGGGCAGAGAAAATCCGGGCGTCCTCCGGGATAGAAAAAGCTATTGACCGTATTTAGTCAGGATTAACACTTGGGGCCGGGAATCGATCCACCGAGTTGGGCCCGATGAAGATCCGGTGGAATCCGACGACGATTCCTTACTTAGTACTGGTAGGTCACCGAGCCCGGTGATGTCTTCCAAAGCTGTGGACTCAACCCCATCCAAGAAGTCATGGATATCAGTCACCTCCTGAGGACTCAACATACCGGCCTCATAGATCATAGCAATTCGAAATCTGAGGAGACCCGCTGATGTTGACCGCTCCAAGTTCGTCTATTAGGGCACTTTCCGCAGCTCGATAACCATCGTCCCCAGTCTCTCTCTCGACCCCCCTAGCTTGGGGCAGAATGGGTTTGACCCTTTCTAGATCTGAAGCTTCAGCTAGAGCTCTCTCATCAACCTCCTCATATCGGGGTGATCAACTTCAACGCTCAACGGTTCGAGAACTTCTTGTACGATGACACCAGCCCGCACATGGGGCACCAGTTTAGAATTATCCTCCTCTTCTTCTTTGGACTCATCCCTTAATCGGTGGATTAAATCCGAAGACATAGCATCGGTGTCTCCCCTGGGCTTGCGACACCTCCTCGTCGGTCTCTTCTTTTCCGAGCCGGGGGAACTCGTAGCCCCTTTCCTCTTCCTCTCTTTGGCCTGCTTCAGAGCAGGTGGGTGGGGAAGGATTTCTTCGTCACCAGATGGGGGCCTCATTGCAACATCCTTCCCGAGTCCTACAAAGGAAAAAAAGATGAGTAAGCTCGAGAAGAAGCACGAACAATTACCGTTCTAAGAAAGAAACTTACCATGATTGCGGGCCTCCCATCGACCCTTCGATAACTCCATCCAAGTACGCTCTGAGTACGACCTCTGTAACACAAGGACTTCGACCCATTCCTTAAGTTCCAGAATCGGGTCCGACATCTAGGCCACAACTTCGATGCCAAAAAACATCAATGAAGAAAGAAATAAGAAGAAAATCAACGAGATTAAACCTTCAAAGCGAAGTACCACTTACGTTTCATGTTCCATTTCTCGGGAAATAACATGTCTTTAGCATGGATTAGGTCTGAAGTCCTTACTCGAACAAAACGGCCCATCCAACCCCAGTCCCGATCTTCATCTATGCTCGAGAATGGAGCCTTACTGGCTCGGCGAGCAAGCTTGATCAGCCCCCCTCGATACAGTCGGGGTCTGTAGAGGCGTATAAGGTTGTTGAGGGTAAAAGGACATCCCTCGATTTTGCTTACAAAAAATCGGAGGAGAATCACTATTCTCCAGAAGGAGGGATGGATCTGGTCGAGGGTCACATCATACCTCTTGAAAAAGGCAATAGAGACCCAACGTGAAGGGGTATGTGTAAACACTTAGAAACCCCTCCATATGGGTAGTGATCGATTCCTCGGGCGAAGGAACCACCACATTCTTATTGACCCAGTTGCAGTCCTGTTTAACCCTAGTGAGGAGGTCTTTGGTGATTGTGCATATGTACCTCGAGACCGGCTCACATCGGCCCGGTACCGAGGAGGTCTTTTCGACCCTAAAATCAGTCACCCTGTCGGAACGAATTCCTCAGGGTGAGGTTCCGCCGCAGCCTCACCGCCGGCGGGCCTTGATGAAGAAACAACCTCTTTTTGCAGTACGTTCTTAGAAGTTTTCGCCATTGAAGAACAGGAGAAAAGAGAATTAAGATAGTATGCCGATTGATGAGAATTCAAGAAAATTGGGTGGAAAAAGTTGTAAAGCAAAGGGATTTTTGAAGAAAACGCAAGAGTAGGAAGATCATTGAACGTAAAAGTTTGAATGAAAAAAAGCTAGGGTACTTATGGCTTGCTGGTGACGGTTCAGAACCGGTAGTGGCCGACCAGCGATTGACAGGCATTTAATACCTTGATAACTAGACAGACAGGATGTTTCGAGTTGTTGCTTACGTCATGATCGGGTGTATCAGTAACGTTCGTCGCTTACATCACCCATCGAGACGGATCTCGAAAATTCAAATCGTTTCTCGTTATCTTCTTTCTGAGAAACGATGGGACTATCTGTATACGGCCAAAACCGGGCTTGCCATTCGTATGACTAATCGAGACTAGAACATGATAGGCCAAGGTTCACCCTCGTGTTATATCTAACCATGGTGCGAAGTTAGGTTGCCGAGCTCGTGACCCAGAGATCGATCAAGATCGAGATCGAACAAGATAAAGATCGAGCGACATCGGGGGAAGCTTACCGAGCCAAATAACGGAAAACCGAAATATCCGCAATCAGGTAAGGATCGCGGCGGAAATCCCGGCACGTATCAAGAAGAGGCCGATTAATTAGCCTATCATGAGATTCCTTACTGTATTTAAAATTGTATCCTCCTACTATATAAAAGGTGTGTGATCATTTGTAAGACAGATCACGTTTACTCAATACAAAGCAATATACTGCCTTCTTCTAGCTTTCAATATCTTGTTACTCTGTTCTTATGTCATTTAAATCTTCACTTGGGTTGAGGGTGATCGAACTCGAGGGCCAAGGCTATTCGATTCGTTTGGTTTGCATTCATTTCTTTCACAGTCAAGTTCAATATTAATATATATTCTCAATTTGTGCCAAATTATATCATGTATACTTAAAATCGTGTATAAATTAAATTGTTATCGAGTTTTGTTTTTTAGGGTAAACACAACCAAATTATTAAAAATTTCTCTTACCGCCAGCATTTTATATGCAAGTCAGATTAACTTCCAATGTACTAGTAGGGTTAGGGTAAGACTATGGGAGTACGCCACTATTACGAGTATTTTGGCCCAACTTATACTCTTATTGCTGAACCAATGCTCACGCAGAATCAGAATTCACCTGGGAGCTGGAGAAAATCAGGTAATTTAAACTTATATTCTTTTAGGGCTAATGTAAATAAACAAATATTTGTGGAATGAGAAGCAACAACCAGTTCCTCTGGACTTATTTCGTGTTGCTTCCATGTTTTTCGAGGGTCCTTTTCGTTTGTTATAGACTTGTATGTCTGCTTAGGAGTAATTATAGAAATAATAGATTTGGAGAACCTCTTTGGCGAACCCCTAATTTATCTTATAAGATATATTATTTAGTTTAAATCCAAAATGATAACACAAAGGATTTATATTACTAAGCTGAAGCGGTTTGGAATTGAGTTGTAATTGTTGTTGTATAAACTGTTAAATGATTAAAAGCTTGCATAAAACTTTTCCATCAAATCGATAGCTCTGTGGTAGGTTAGATATAGGAAAAATTCCTGTCTTATGTTTACAACTATGTTGAACAAGTACGATTGGATCATGATGTTCAACTTCTTCTTTTTCGTTGCCTTGTTTAAAATGTATGCGGAGATTCGTTTATTCTTTTATCAATGTAACTTCTGTGTTTCTTCTTCATGGGAATTTCTCTTCTTTTTTTCTTTTTCCTTGGCTAGGATTAAAGATATTATTTGACATGAATAGTTGGTGGGTGCATGATTATGTTGCTGGAGCAACTCTCGCGATTACCTCAACCTAGTGCTTCCAGCTGCTTAATAAGGGATTTGCAGGTTTATATGATGATATTAAAGGTGACAGGAGTAGGTGTGGTCGGGGGAGAGGCTGGTTTTACTGCTTAAGGGCCCAACTCTATTGTAAGATTCTTTTATACAGAGAATTGTGTTTTAATAATACTTGTATAGATCATATCTCATGAGACCTTCCGCTTATGCCAACCAAGGCAGAGGCATCTGTATTGATATACAGATTGCATACTAATAGCATTTTATCAAGAAATAGCTGCTCTGCTAGGGTTCTAATTAAACTTTCTTGATACTTAATTTTCGCTTTTCATCAGTGCTAGTGCTTTCAGTTCATTACATAAAACAGATGAAGCTATATGGAACGTCCTGGTGTGATGTTGATGAGTTAAAGTACTTCTTGTAGTTTGACGTCGTATAACTAGGGAGATGAGCTTGATGTATTTTCTTAATGCACCGTTCCTCTAAAAGATATTACTGTGATTTTTATGGTGCTCTTTCTGTTAGAATAACTATCAAGCGATGAACCAATCAACTATGCTTCAATTCCAAGCTAGTTGGAGTTAGTTTCATGTATCATCTATATCAAACAATGATTTTGTTTTATTGTTTTTAGGAAGTAAGAGTAGTGTAAACAATTTCTCCCTGGGTGATCTCCGTTTATAATTTGGTTCGACTAATCTGCTCTGTGTCATCAGAAGTGAATATCAAACAATTATGAATGAATAATTGTTGTTCTTTCTTGGGCCACTGTTGTGGAAATACTCTATGGTATGGTGATAATTTGGTTTTCTTGGTGAGCTATTTCGGTTTTGCTCCACAAGCTTATGAATTTTCCTTATTTCAGGTGTTAGTCGACATGATCAGAGTGCCAAATTGGACATTTGAAGCTACTGGCCCGGAGATGAGAGGGATGGGCCAAGATGCTGCTTCATACCATCCAGGAATTTATATGAGCCAAGCTCAGGTAATGAGTGAAAACTTGCTGTCAACAGCTCAAGGCAGTCTTCAATATGAATCCCTTGCTACACACCTGGTGAATTCAAATATTTTCTCTCATCTTAACTGGTGATTTCTTTTTGGCAGGCACTCATTCAAGAACTTCCAATGTTCATGATGAAGGCTGTTCCAACTGACTGCAGTGAGTGCCCTATCTGTTTGGAAGAGTTTAATGTGGGAAATGAGGTATTTTTTTTTTTTTTTTTGGGGTAAACTTCTCCTTATTATTAAAGAATTTTTAGGACTCCACTTTTCTTGTATGATGCTCTCACATGTTGACTCATTTCGGATAATAATAACATTTCGCGTGTCATTCTACAATTTAATTGTATAATGCAAATCTACACTATCATATACAGCTTCCACCAAAATACATTGTGAACATCAACCAAATGACTCAAAATTTCTCATAAAGTAGTATTTTATATGCAAGTCAGATTAATTTCCAATGCCCTTGTAGGGTAGTACTGTGGGAGTACTGGAGCAATAATAGTTTGAAGGTGCATGCTCAACTAGTGGAATACTGGAATTACTACTGTCATGCAATGGTCCCCATCCCCTCCCAATTCAAGAGAACTAAGAGCTTAAATTCTGAGAAACATGGTTAAAAGAAGATGAGAAAGACTTGGTTTGATGTTGTTTTAGGTTGTAGTTGCTATCTATAATCTTCGGGTTTCTGTAGCTTAGTGAAGAGGATGATTGTATATCTCGGTATGCCTTGAAGACACTTAACTGATCAAAAGATATATGGGGGGATCAAATGCATGCTAATTCCAGTTAAGCAGGATTAGGACATAGTGCCAATTTTGCAATTTGTTTTATCCTTTTCTACTTTTCCCCTTTTTCTTGTGTTGTTGGAGAAGGAGGTTGGTCTGTTAGAAGCCAACACCCCTTTTTCCAAATCTTGATCTCAGTTCTTTTGCAAATATCCATGTTGTTTCAGAAAGGTCATCAACCAACACTATGACAACAGCATGAGATATCTGCTGAGATCGCAAGGTTTTCTGCGTCCTGTGCACACAGAGGATGCTGGCCCAAGCAGTGAGGTAAATGCAGCTGCTCAAACAAGAGTTGAGAACAGAGTCTTTGCATCAGCACCTGACAGTCATGGAAATGTAGAGCGTGTGGACGTACTGGCGGAACATTCTCCAAAACTGCTGTAACTTTTTGTTGGGGAAGTTCCTTGCTGGTTTAAATGTTCTAACTTTGCGGGCACTGAATTTCTTTGTCAACCATCTAACCAATGTCGAGTGTTGTAGTGCTCTCTAATTGTAATTCGACTGCTAAACAAGTTTGTTGATGAAAGACAATAGCTGAAACGATATATGTTTATAGCTGAAACAATTCTTATGTTATAATCTCCGTAAAATTAGATCGTAAATCAGACTACCCTTGATAGTCCAATGACAGGAACGTTAACCTGTCATGCAACGTTGCCTCATAAAATAATTAGTGATTAAGAATTTATAAATTCGAATTTTAAATTCTAATATTGCGAATTAAGATTTCAGCTCTTATCCATTTGATCTTTTCTACTCATGTGTTTATGCCAAAAAACAGAAAGAAAAAAAAGGGGGAAAAACTGGTCATGCCGTGCTGTAGATGATCTTAATTCTGTGCACCTATATTAATAATCTACCATCTATATATCTATCTATATCTATATCTATATAGAAAAAGAAAAGCAAAGTGAAGAGAATATATGTTCCTTCTTTATAATAGTAGCCTTGCATGTTTTGTCAAAAACTTGAGCTTTACCCCTTCTTCACATTTAAATTCATATTAGAGATCATCATAATATTAAGTTGTGTATAATAATAAACGACTAATTTGAAAATAACAATATTATTAGTGCAAATATGTAATTTATGGGCAATGTAGTAACATGAAAATAACACAATCTTTTTTGCACACATGATAAACTTTATCAGAGATCATCTTAATCTTCACGAGAGACTGATCTTGAGCTTATAATATATAGTTCCATTATCTGTTATTTCTGCTACCTATCGGATATGTCCGTTGAAATGGAGTTGCTGACGAAGTCGAACTTTCCATAAATTCTTTTTGACTAATTAACGAGTCTTCTATACTTATTTCTGTTTCTATGTCTATTTTGTTTTGTTCCTCTATTCTTTGTGTCTCTTCAAAGAGCTCATCCAATTGCTTTATTCTATTATCCAAATTTACTATATATATATATATA